>CAUYPO010078847.1:0-27542 GCA_963574435.1 Cheirogaleus major
CTGGAACCCATTCTAC
Organism: Cheirogaleus major; assembly: GCA_963574435.1. NCBI lineage: Eukaryota > Metazoa > Chordata > Mammalia > Primates > Cheirogaleidae > Cheirogaleus > Cheirogaleus major. Next base: position 17 of record CAUYPO010078847.1, read on the forward strand.
TAAGTGAAGTATCTCAAGAATGGAAAAACAAGCACCACATGTACTCACCAGCAAATTGGTATTAACGGATCAACACCTAAGTGGACATATAGGAATAACATTTGTTGGGTGTCGGGTGGGTGGGAGGAGGGGATGGGTGTATACAAACATAATGAGTGAGATGTGCAACATTTGTGGGATGGTCAAGCTTGAGGCTCTGCCTTAAGGAGGGGGGCATGGGCAATATACGTAACCGTAATATTTGTAATCCCATAATATGCTGCAATAAAAAATAAATAAATAAATAAACCATTAAAAAAATTGTATGAAATAAATACACTTGCCATGAAATTTTTAATCCCTAAAAGAAAGTAAGGGATAATGAATGTTTCCTTAGGCAACTGAAAAAAGAAACCCACTGGTACATTTAATAAACGAATTATTTGAACTACTCCTTGGAATATGTTTTAAAGGTAAGATCAAGAATAATATACCTACTAATGTATCCACCTTTGATGTTGCCCATGTGATAGGGACTGGTCTTACAACTCTTGGATTTTATCTGCCTTTGCTATGTTACTAGGAGATAAGATGGCCAGAAAAATCATTTTCAGGGACAATTGGCCAAAGTTAGAGCTGACAAATCTATTAAGAATACTGCTTATCCCCAGTGGAATGTTAAGCTCTCTGCTTGATTGTGGTTTTGTAAAATGAGAAAATTTCACAAGTGGGTAAGCAGGTATTTAATTAGCAGTTTCCATGTAACATGCTTGTTTGCGGGATGTGGATAATTCCCCAAGATATACCTGGTTTTAGACAAATGTTCCTTTAAATAATCCACTTTCTTCTGTTCTGATTCTCTGCTTTCTAAACCACTTTATTAATAATTTGGAAATATCACTTTTAAATTATTAAAAATCCATGAACAATTTGGTATTAATGTTATCTTGATACTTGGAATGGGGCACTCTAAAACTAGAGGTCAGCAAACTACAGCCTATGAGCCAAATCTGGCCCATCACTTGCTTTTGTAGGACCCATGAACTACGAATACTTTTACATTTTTAAATGGCTGAAAAATCAAAAGAATAAGAATGTTTTGTGACTCCTGAAAATTATGTGAAATTTAAATTTTAGTAAATATATAAAAATCTTATTGGATTATAGCCATGCCATTCATTTACATATTGTTTTTGTTGCTTTCATGCTACAATGACATATTGGAGTAGTTGCAAGAGAGACCATATGATCTCTAAAATATTTGCTATCTAGTCCATTACTAAAATATTTGCTGATTCTTGCTCTAGATTGTAGACATGTTTACTTCAATTTCTTGGAAAAGGGATTGTCAATTAATGATGTAACATCTTTAGAGTTAAAATTGCTAAAAGAACAGTTGAGGTAGAATGAATACAGTATTAGTATCTTCTTTGTTCTAAAATTATATTTAGTTTCACTGAATTAAATACTTCCCTGGAAAACCTTTTCATCATCTGACAAAGTAACAATATCTGAAAACTTTGAACTCCAATATTTGTAGTTACGACTTTAAGAAAGTAATTTTTCTAAAAATAGCAACAAAAAAAAATACACATTCCTAATACCTCATATTTAGAAAATCTTATATCTGGTAAATATACGATTTTGTTCTTAAAATCCAGTTTCTCATTATCCGCAGTGAGGAATAAACATACAGGAAAAGATGTAATCCGGCTGGTCACTCTAAATAAAGTCCTTCTATATGAGAAGATTTGGTCAGAGAAGAAGCTGGGCAGCCTTTGGTCAAATTTAACAAACTTTTTTTTTTCTTTTTAAGACTCTACATTCTTTGAAAAATTTGAGATAATTACCAACATATAAAAATTGAGAGATTTCACTTAAAGTTTGGCTAAGTTTTCAAAAGATATCACAACGCTGAACGCACATGTGGAAATACCGCTAATAGCTGAGTAGCAGCTAACCTTTTTATAGAAGGTGTGATCTCTCCAGTGAACACAGTCTTCAACTGTGCGGCTTTGCTAATTTTCATTGCCTGCCTGGCTTAGGAAATCAGTCTGTGAGTCTTGCGCTGGGCCTTACAAAGCAACTAACTCAATGATGCAAAGAGGAATGGAATCCATGCAAGAGCTGAAGAGCACTTTCTCTGGCAGACACTGTATGAGCGGTATATAACATTGTCCTCCTTTGAGATAAAAGCAGTGAAGAAAAAGACAGTACCTGCCCTCTGGATAGAATGAGAATTTCCCATTGATAAAATCAAGTTAATCAAGATTAAAAACGCTTTTAAAAAATATGAAATCAAAGCCAAGATTTCAGAGTATATAGAAATTAATAAAAATGAAAATATCATGAATAAGGACATATAGAATATAGCTAAAGAAGTGCCCAAAGGACAATTTGTTGTCTTAAAATCTTAACAAAAAATAAAAAGTGAAAATCAAGCTATTTAACATTAAATTAAATGTACCAGATGAAGAATAAAAATATAAGTTTAAGAAAAATTTAAAGTAGGAAATAGAATTCAAAAGAGTAGAAATTAATACATTTGAAAATAGAGAAATAGTGGAATTAAAATTGTTTGAGTGATGATTGTTATAAAATAAACTTAATCTACATTATTAAATTATTAGTGTCTATTATGGTTTGTACAGCAGACCCCTACATTTATATTGTTGGATTTTGGTATTATACTTTAAAGTATAATGACATAGGGGAGAATGACATATAGATAGGCTAAATTCTGATCCATAGAGTCACAAATGTTTTTGCAGTCACAAAATTCCTCCACATCTATGTCATTATTTAGAACTTTGACTTTTAAATCAAGCACATTTTGTTTGTTTATTTACTTATTTTAAGATGTATAGTTCTTTTTTAAATTTCAGAATATTATGGGGGTACAAATGCTTTGGTTACATAAATTGCCTTTGCACTGACTGAGTCAGAGCTATAAGCATGCCCATCCCCCAGACATAAAACCCACTGGGTGAGAATTTACCTACCCCTTCCCACCTGCTTGATTTCCAATGAATGTCACTTCCATATGTGCACATAAGTGTTGATCGATTAGTGCCAATTTAATGGTAAGTAAATGTGTTTGTTTTCCATTCTTGTGATATTTCACTTAGAAGAATGGGATCCAGCTCCATCCAGGATAATACAAGAGATAGTTAACCATTTTTTTATGGCTGAGTAGTACTCCATGGTATACATATATCACATTTTGTTAATCTACTCATGTATTGATGGGCACTTGGGTTGTTTCCACATCTATGCAATTGTGAATTGTACTGCTATAAACATTCAAGTGCAGATGTCTTTATTATAGAATGTCTTTTTTTCCTTTGGGTAAATACTCAGTAGTGGGATTACTGGCTGCAAACTAGTACAACTTCTATGGAAAATAGTATGAGATACCTCAAAGAACTAAAAGTAAAATGTATAGTAATATATAGTAAGGTATAGTTCTGAAACAAGTTTATTTTAACTCTAGTAGACCTAGGTAACCTTTTAACAGAAAGACATATTTCTACCTATCATTAAAAGTTAGAAGGTGAGAGTCTGATCTCACTTTCAAAGCCATTTATGGAATTAAGAAGCAATTTGTACCCAAAAGTGCTTTCGCAAATAATTAACTGTATTCTCTGAGACCCTGGAGTTTTATTTTTGAGTATTCACTTTGTTTCTGTCATTACAATGTCATTCATTCATTTTCCTTGTCTTACTGCTCTCTCACAAAGTTGACTGTGTATGAATGTTTAAAAGAAAAAGTCCTAAATGGACTAATTCTAAATTTCCGAAAAAATATAATTTTATTATAATTGAATTAATCTAATTCTGTAATTATAGGGTATTTACTAAGACATAATTACATTTGAGATATTTTAAAAGTCTTAATAAAAGTTATTATTTATATTTGTTACCAAGGTTTTTAAACATTTGCTCTGTTACAGCAACTACAATAGGAGTGGTTGAATACTATGTACCAAGCACTATCAAGTTATTTATATCTATATTTAATATCGTCTTCACTCATTGGGGCAACTTTATAATTCCCTTTTTATAGATGCATAAACTGAGATAGAGTAGTTAAGCTTCATGCTCAATATCACTCAACTGGTGAATGGCAGAACCATAATTCAAACCTAGGATCTCTGATTTGTAATCATTATGCTTAACCACTACTCTTTACTGCCTCTTAGAAGAGCCTCTCTAAAACATTTTAAAGCGTGTTTACCCAAAATCTACATTCTTCTCTTAAAAACAATATTTAATTTAACCTTTCTCTCTTTTATCTTTCATTCTTCAAATACATGCTACCATTTCATTTGTATCATATTATCACTTGAATAACTTTAAATGTAACTTTCTTGAGTCTAAAGAGAAAAATTTAGTTTCCTTGACCTTCTGGTAAATCTGAACATCTTCTATCTTGTGTTACTCCATAAAAATGCCACTTGACAACACCCAGTAGCCCCATTATCTATTCACGGCTTGGCAACATGCATTCATGACATGGTAAAAGCCCTTTTTAAAAAGTGCCAATGACTGATAATTAGACTTCTCTTTCTTCCCTGGAGTATTTCACTTTTATGACCCTGATTTTTATCTGAAGGAATTTTTACTATTTGTAATTTTAGTGTCTACTTTTACATAACTCCATTTTAAGAAAACTATGTTCTAAATTTGTTTGGTGTCTTTGAATCTTCTTTTAGTATTTGTTTTCTGGCAGGCATTTGTTATCATTCTTCTTTTCCTTCACTTTAGCTTTATTGTTTTCAAATTGTGAACATTTTGAGCTCTGTCTTTCTTTTTCCTTCAGAATGTCTTTTATTCCTCCTTTATTTTTATTCTACTTTTTTTCTTATTTACTCAAGCCCCTCTCTTGTTCTGAAAATCTTCTCCCCAATTTCCCTTGTTGTTATTGTAGTTAGGTTGTTTGGTTGTAGATCTCTCCTGAATGTCTAACTTCCCATTTTTCTCTCTTTCCTCTCTCTATCGACTTTCTCATTTTCTTTTGCTTTTGCATATTCTTTAACATTTTTCCTTTTTTTTTTTTTTTTGCAAGTCACACCTCAGTCAGCATTTTTGTCTTTACTGTTAATACTATAAGGGGTCCATCCTTTTGGACAAGTGAAGAAAAATAAGAAAAGGAAATAATACCAAGAAAGCTCATATTAACAACCCCATTTTTCTCTGATCTTCTTATGTTCTTCTATGTTTTTAATGATCATGCCTAATTATTTCAGATACTAAACAATTTTGAATTGATACTCAAGCATATGGCAATGCATTACCTACCAAATTTAATCAAGCACACATCTGTTTGCCTTAGAAAGAAAAAAAGAAATTACAAATATGCTTCCTAAAGAAAGTCTTCATCTTTTTCTATTTGCTTATGAGGATACTGTGGGCAGAACATCCTTTATTTTGAGATAGTATTTTTGTGCTTTGCTTTCTTTATCTTCTAGGATTATTCTTAAGAACACAATGCATTCTAAGGGAAGGTCTTGGCTGCTACAGATCAAATTCTGTTACAGCAAAGTCCTTTGAGATTTTGTTATTTTCAACATTATTCAAAAATGAATCAGCTATAAGTTGAGGCTGGGAGACATTTTTATTCTGAAAATATGTGGAAGAAGACTAGCTCTCCACCCATTTTGAAGCCTTTTCAAACTAGTTTAAATGCTGTGAAAGAGTGAAACAGAGGTTCCACTATTTTGTTCTTGTTGCTATCAGAAGTCTACTGTATGGACCCAGGTACCTTCGTATTTATAGCTCAAACATTTTTATGTTCATTCTACCCCTACGATATGCGCTGGAAATAGCATTGGTGCTCTCAATGATAAATAAAAGAAATATGTAAAGCTTAGCGTGGAAGCATCATCCTTTTTGGAACAATGACAGGAATAAATGGGGCAAGATGTACTGTGCTTATATAGCTTGGGAGGAAGACGAAGTAATAATACTCATAACAGCAACACTACTAATAACAATAAAAACTAATATCTATTAGATGCCTACTAAGTCTATTTTATATTAAGGATAAAAGAATGATTACTAACAATAACAACAGTAGTAATGATAAAAACCAATATGTATTTAATACTTACTATTAACCAGGCTTTGTTCTAAATTCTTTATATGCACTTTCTTTCTTAATCTTTATAAATATCCTATGGAGTTTTTGTTTAAAAAATTGGCTGCAGCTAAGTAACATGCCTAAGGCTACATAGCTGGTAAATATTTGTGATAAATTTTATATCCGCGTCTGTCTGATTTTGGAGACTAAATTTCTCAATTCCTCAGCATTTGTTCAGTACCCACTATTGAGCACTATATGTCAAGCATTACAAGATGTGCTGTGTTCTTTCCCCTTCTGAAACTGTGAGGTTCTGGTAATTCCAATTTTTTCATGTATTTTAATTATTGGATAAGATAAAATGTCTGAATTACATGAAAGAGAAAGAAAAAGATTATTGCATGTTATGAACAAATTGTCCAAATTCCTGCCCATCTGATCCTCTCCCCAGTCTCCTGAAAAACGTGTACACACGAAACTAACAGGACAATTTACTTCTCTTGTTTGTTTGAAATTTAATGTATTATACTTTTCATTGGATTAAAAAGCCTCTATTCTGGGGGTTTAAATGTTGTCGATTCTATTATTTGATTACATTTTAAGTCACCATAATGTGTCATCTGGGAAAGTAATTGCTGTACTATATTGCTAGTGGGAAATAACAATTTAGAGAATTATACAGAAGCAGTGTAACAGCCCCATAGAGCATGGAGAAAACAAACAAATCAGGAAAGGATAATCAATTTTCTGTATCATGAAAGTCTAATGTTCTAATAATAAATAAGAATTCCTTTCTATTACTTCACATGCTGTAAGTACTATGACTCACTGGATAAGCTTTTTTGTTCATTCTAAAGTGGTTTTTTCATTAGAACATGTGCAAAATAATAATAGTTTTAAGTTCATTTTCATAAAAGTAATTAAATTTAACTGCTTATTGTTGATAGCAATAAATGGAAAGAAAAGGCTACAAACACAAACTTTTAATTCAATATAATGTAAAATTAGCATCTTCTGCTAATTTCTGCCAAGAAATATACAGGTGTAATGCATGGAATTAATCATGTTTAAACAACAAAATGTAAAATACTTATAGGACAACTTTTCTATTTCTTACTAGTTACAAAGCTACAAGAAAATTATTTAAATGGCCACAATTATGATATTATTAGCTTGTAATTACTTTAGGTAGATTACCAAAGACACGAGAAAGATCCATTCTTTAAATACTTCAATTGAGGACAAATTATATCCCTTGGAGAAGTTAAGGTAGTTCATAGATTCACAATCCTGGCTTATTCCACAGAGTAAATAAAGGATATAGAGAATGAAGGATGAAAATTTTTGTGTTGAAATATATATTATATCTGGAAGCCCATCTACTTGAGAGATGTATGTTGCCTTTATAGACCAAGTAGAGGAAGAACAACAAAAAAATATGTCTGGATAGTTGATAGAAATAAATTACTCCCCTTATGAAAGCTAAGTGATGCTACTGTTGCTGTCAACTAGGAATTCACATTCTGATGAATTTTTTTTGTCATAGGCTTTAGTGTTAGGGACACTAGTGTAGTGGGAAGACAGTAAAGGCACATAGGCTTGTGCTCTACACAGAGAAATATTCCGTTCTTAATCTATCAATTGCTAATAATAGTGATGATATTGATTAAGGCTTCATATTTGTGAATAATTATTTGAAATACCTATGACATATTTGTACAAGTTTTTATGATTTATTTAAAGACACTAATTATTCTCCCAAGGAGTTAACATTGTACAAATTTATTTCAGTTATTTAACTTTAGTTATCTTCTCTACAGAGAGCTTACAGCAGGTTTAAATAGAACATCTTACCACTCCTAAGTATGTTACTTCTGGGAAGCCTACAGACAAAATTCAAGGAAATAAATGTGCTACTTAACTTCACAGAAAGAAAAATAGGATATCTTAATTTTAAAAAAAAAAACATAAACTTTATTTTTTAGAGAAGTTTCAGGTTCACAGAAAAATTGAGCAGAAAGTACGAGATTGTCCATATTCCCCCTGCCCCTACACATGCATAGCCTCCCATTATCAACCTTCCCACCAGAGAAGGACTTTTATTGCAATTGATGAAAACACATTGACACTTTATTAAGTCCCAAAGTCCATAGTTTATATTAGGGTTTATTCTTGGTATTGTACATTCTATGAATTTGGATAAATGTATAGCTACATGTACATACCATTATGGTATCATACAGAGTACTTTTGCCACCCTAAAAATCCTCTGTGCTCTGTTTGTTCATCCTCTCTCCCCTAGAACCCCAGGCAACCACTGATCTTTTTACTGCCTCCACAGTTTTGCCTTTTCCAGAATGTCATATACTTGGAATCACACAATATGTAGCCTTTTCAGATTGGCTTCTTTCACTTAGTAATATGTAACTAACCTTCCTTCATGTGTTTTCATGGCTTGATAGCTCATTTATTTATAGTGATGAATAATATTTCATTATCTGGATGTACCAACAGTTTATTCACCTACTCAAGAACATCTCTGTTGCTTCCAAGTTTTGGCAATTATGAATAAAGCAGCTATAAACTCCTGTGTTCAGGTTTTCGTGTGGACATATGTTTTTCACTGCATTGGATATATATCAAGAAGTGCAATTGCTGGATCATATAGTAAGAATATGTTTAGTTTTGTAAGAAACTACCAAACTTTATTCCAAAGTGGCTGTACCATTTTGCATTCACAACAGCAATGAATGAGTCTCTCTTGTTCCATATTCTTGCCAGTGTTTGGTGTTGTCATTGTCCTGAATTCGGCTACTCTAATAAGTGTGTGATAGATCTCATTGTTGTTTTAATTTGCATTTCTCTGATCACATATAATGTGGAGAATCTTTTCACGTGCTTATTTGCCATTTGTATATCTTCTTTGATAAGGTTTTTGGTTTTCTTATTGAATTCAAGTGTTCTTTGCATATTTTGAGTAACGTGCATGTTTTGAGTAACAGTCCTTTATCAGATATGATTTTTGCAAATATTTTCTCCCAGTCTGTGGCTTGTATTTTCATTCTCTTGAGAATGTCTTTTACAGAGCATAAATTGAATTTCTTACTTTTAATCATTATCCCCCAAAAGGTATAACTTCTCTAATCTTTTCTTGGCTATGGCCTATATTTACTTTTTATTTCTTCTTATTGATTCAAATACTTTTGAAAAGCTAAATGATGCTATAATTATTTTGGGTATGGAGAAGGAGGAGCGAGAGAAAGAAATATGTAAGACTGGAAAAAAAATAGGGAAATGAATCATAATATTAATAGTAATTCTGAATGCAGTTATGGGTGATTTAAAATTTTCTTCTTTGAGTTTCTATATTTTTATAAATTTTCTGCAACAAATATAATTTTTATAGAGATAAATGACTAAAAATGAAAGCATTCGGAGAAAACTTAAAGACAGTTTAAAGCATCTTTTATCTGAAGATTGGGAGAATGAGTTTTTATAGATAACTGCTATTCAAAGAAGTATGTGAGCCACACAAACATTTTTAAATTCTAATGGTCATATTAAGCAGGTAATAAGAAACATGTTAAATTTATTTTCCAGAATATAATTTAGTTTAATGCAATCTCACTTGTTTATTTTCCCTTTTGTTGCCTGTGTTTTTGGTGTGACATCCAAAAAAATCATTGCCCAGATCAATGTCAAGAAGCTTTGTCCTTTGTTTTCTTCTAGTAGTTTTATGGTTTCAGGTCTTAGATTTAAGTCCTTAATCCATTATGATTTTAATGTGTGGTAAGGGTCCAACTTCATTCTTCTGCATGTGGATATACAGTTTCCCTAACACTGTTTGTTGAAGAGATTATCCTTTCCCAATTGTGTGTTTTTGGCAACTTGCTGAAGATCATCAGGTGATTTATTTCTGGGCCCTCTATTCTGTTCCATCCAGCTGTATATCTATTTTTATGTTAGTGCCATATCATTTTGATTACTGTAGCTTTGTAACATATTTGGAAATCAGGAAATGTTATGTGTCTGGCTTTGTTTTTCTTGTTCAGGATTGTTTCGGCTATTCAGGGTCTTTTGTGGCTTCATATGAATTTTAGGCTTGTTTTTTCTATTTCTGAAAAGAAAGCCATTGGGATTTTGATAGGATTGCATCAGATCTGCAGATCACTTTAAAAACTTCTGTGCAACAAAGGAAACAATCAACAAAGTTAAGAGACAACCTATTAAATGGGAGAAAGTATTTGTAATCCATATACCTGACAAGGGGTTAATATCTAAACTACATAAGTAACTTATACAACTCAATAGCAAAAAACTCCAAATAACCCAATGAAAACATGGGATAAGGACCTGGATAGACATTCCTCAAAAGAACACATACAAATGACTAATAGGTATAAGAAAAGATCCTCAATATTACTAATTATCAGGGAAATGCAAATCAAAACCACAGTGAGATATCATCTCACACCTGTTAGAATGACTATTATCAAAATGATAAAAGATCACCAGTGTTGGGAAAGAGTGGCGAAAGGGGAACTCTAGCAGAGTATTGATTAGAATGTAAATGCACAGTGCAGCCATTATGGAAAACTGTTCGGAGATTCCTAAAAAAATTAAAATGAAACTACCATATGATCCAGAAATTCCACTTCTGGGTTTGTATCCAAAGGAAATGAAATTAGTATCTCAAGGAGATACCTACAACCATGTCCACTGCAGCATTATTCACAATAGCCACGATATAGAAACAATCTAAATGTCCATTGGTAGATGAATGGATACAGAAAATGCGGTATGTACATATATTATATAAAATGGATTATCATTCAACCTTAAAAAATGAGGTCCTACCATTTGCAATAGCATGAATGAATCTGGTGGACAGTATGCTAAGTGAAATAAGCCAGACATAGAAAGACTAATATTGCATGATCTCACTGATATGTGGAAACTAAAAAGGTCAAAATCATAAAAGCAAATATTAGAATGGTGTTTGCCAGGAACTAGGAAATGGGCGAAATTGGGAGATATTGGTCAAAGGGTACAAAGGTTTTGTTATGTAGGATGAGTAAGTTCTGGAGATCTAATGTACAGCAAGAGGACTATAGTTAATCAGTAATAGTATTACTGTATTGTATACTTGAAATTTGCTAAAAGACTTGATCTCATGTGTTCCCACCATAGACAAACACAAGCTTAACTATGTGAGGTGATAGATATGTTAATTATCTTGACTGGGGTAACATGTCACAATGTATACGTATTTCAAAACATCACATTGTACACCTTAACTACATAACATTTTTATTTGTCAATTATATCTCAATAAAACTGGCTTATGCAATAAGCAAAAATATTTTTAAAATGTAAATAAAGTCACTGATGCCACTATTTTAGTCAATGTCAGACTGTAGGATCATAACTCAAATTCATATAGAGATGAAAACATTACATTGTGTACCTTAAATATATATAATTTTTATTTGTCAAGTATATCTCCATGAGGCTGGAAAAAATCTAACTTATTTAACTTAAAATGACAAAATATTATCATTTTAGTATGTAATATAAAATCAATACAAATTATTAATGAGATATTTTAGATATCTTATTTTCTTGGTAATAGGTCTTTGAAATATTTTTTGAATAGTTCTTCATATATTTTTACCTATGGTACATCTCAATTTCACCATCAATTTTCCTTGGAACTATATGATTTATTTTTAGATTTCATAAAATTTATAATTTAAAAAGTAAACTCACCTTTCCAAGTTTTTCCAAATACATTAAAAATTTTCAAATAAATGAGCCAAATGCCTGTGCAAAAATCATTTTTTAATATTCATGTGCATATTGACAATATTCATTTTCTTTAGAATTGATTTGACTTTTAAGAACATATCACTTTCAAAAATATATCTTTTCATATTAAAAAATTACTATCTTGTGTCAACTTAGTAATATTAACTTCAAAAGATTATTGCATAAATTAAAAAGAAACACAAAATTTATCAATGTCAACAAAACCTTTATAAAATTTTTTTCTGTAATTTTGACAGACAATTTATATAATACTGTTAATTACAATGCAATTTTATGCATATTGATTAATGTTAGAAAATGTATTAAAGCATTGTTATTGATTTATACTATGAGAAATTTTAATTTAAACATAAATTCATGTAGCTCTCTAGCTAAGTCATAAACTGACTTTTCATTTCCTTGGAACTTCAAATTTAACTCATTCACATGCAGTGTGATATTGATGAGAAAATTAAATTGCACTGTTAATAATTTTTGTTTTCCATTATTGAATATCTGATAAGAATTACATTTGTTTCAAGAAATCTTTAATTAGAGACAATAGAACAGTAAATGTTTTAAGAACTCAGAAGTCAACTGATGAGCACTGGCAAGGAAAACAAGATCATTAAATTCATTATATTCCCTATCTTTTCATTGCTTGTGCACTGGCAATGATTCATAGCATTTGTACACACACACATACATATCTGTATGTGTATCTAGATTTTTTAATAGAGTGTACTTTAGAAAATTGAGCACAGACATTTTTAGTATTCACCACACAGTGTAATACAGCAATACAGGAAACATCAGTCTCTTGTTTTAAAATTCTACTAAATCTAGATTTTGACCTAATGTAGCTGGAACACCATTTGTTATAATAGAAATGAACTTTTTCATATTTAGCTATGATTCTTCTTTGGTAAATATAAAAGATTCAGACTTATCTATGCCACAGTTTCAATTATATAGGCTATAAATTGTTTGCTTATTTTGTAAATTATACATCCTTTGAGAGAAAACCAACCTAAAATATTAATCAAGTATTATGTCTTATATGGTATAATTCATCTAAAGCTAAAGAAAAGTACTCACTATTTTTCAAATTTTGAATCAATTGATTTTCTATCATAAATATCTAGTGACTTATGTGAAGATCTTTCAATTTTTAAAACTATCATTTTTTTACTTAACATCATAATTTCCTTACAGATTTCTATAACTAAAATAATAATTTCTTTTGCCATCTCTACATTTAAAAATGATTCCTTTGTTTTGTGACAATCTGAGCTATTCTATATATTGCCAGAGTTATAAGCTCATATTTCCTTTAGAATCATTTAAATTTTTGACATTCAATTCTAATTTCAGTCATTAATTCAATTTATTCTTTTTGACTGTTGCAGGGAAATATTGAAACTGTGTCTAGAATAACTTGGGTAGGTGAATTTACTTTTTCAATTTTTATCAAATTCACTATATGTTTGTTAAAAATTTCTCTTAATATTTTCTAATTTCTTATCTTTATTTTTTACACAATAAAAAACTTCTCCTTTTATTCTGATATAGCAAATTGCAATGGACATTTGTTGTGAAATTTATAATATACCTTCTTTCAGTCTCTATTTTCTTTACTGTTTCTGTCATAATACCAGCATTTGCTTTTTCACTTAATTCTGCATTAATCATAGACTATATTTTAATTTACAGGTGTTTCTGTCATGGAACCAGCATCTGTTATCTTCACTTAATTCTGCATCAATCATAAGACTATATTTTAATTTAGAGATGTATCCATGCTTATTTTTTGAACTGTAAAATTAATTTTTGTTCTAATTAAGATTATAATTAATACCTTAATTTAATTACCAAATATGATTTATGTGCATATCATTTTAAACTCATGGTGACTGCATACAATATTCAAATAAACACATTACAATGTCATTTTCTGCATAGTAAAATTATTCAAACTGAATCAATCCATTAACATCAACTAGATCAGTAATGTGTTTATGTACATATGAACTGCAATACAATACTACCTTATTCTATGAAAAGGTTAAAAGGAAATGTAGTCATGCCAAAACAGTTTTCAGTGTTAACATTTAAATTATATGAATTAAAAATTCAGTTTCATAGTTATACTACCATCCTTTCAACTGTTCAATAGCTACTATTATGGCTAGTAGTTTTTAAAATTGACAGCATAGTTCATAGACAATAGCATTTTTCAGAAAACTGACATTTATTTATTTCGATACTGAATTAAAAACTCATTTAGATTGAAGTATTTAAATGTATTGGATAGCATCCATCCTTCTTAAATCTTATTGATGATTTAGATCATTAATTTTTGATCTGTATATATAAATCATAGTATTGTGCATGTATACTGTACATACAGTGGTTGTCAAATTATGTTTACTGTGTTTCCTAAGAATACAAGTACTCAAATTTTATGCAACCAAAGTTAAGTTGTTATTACCTTAAAGGAGTCTATTATAACTACAGAACTCTTTATGTTAGCCCCATGGTAATCAGAAAGAAAGAAATTATAACAAATACACAAAGGAGAAAGAGCAAGGAAACAAAGCTTAGCATCACAGAAAACCAACAGATCACAGAGGCACACAACAAGAGAGGAAGAAAGAAACAAAGAATCTTCAAAAAAACCAGAAAACAATTAGCAAAATGGCAGGAGTAAGTCCTTATCTATCAATAATAACTTTGCATGTAAATGAATTAAATTTTCTAATTAAAAGATATAGAGGGGTTGAATGAATAAAAAAATCAAGACCCAGCTCTATACTGCCTAAGAAATTGAAGAGGATGCAAATAAATGGAAAGCTTTTGAATGTTCTTATAACAAACAAATGATAAATAAATGAGGTGATGGACACATTAACTACCCTGATTGGATCGGATTATTATACAACATAGATATCTATTAAAACACCAAATTTTACCCCGTAAATATGTACAAAGTATCAATTAAAAATGAATTAATTTTTAAAGAAGAATATAAGTACTTATCTGCTTTTAGCATAAATTTTCTCATTTGTTAAATGGAGATAATTATACTATTATCTCACGAGGTTAAATGGTATGGTAAATATAAACCTCTTAGAACAGTATTTGTCACATGGAAAATAACCAGTGAATTTTATGTATATTTAAATTACATTAATCATTATTATTATTGAATGTTTTTCTTAACACGAAAAACAATAGTCAAAACGCATTATGAATTTAGTGCAATTACTGCTAACAACATCTTTGCTGTTATTTCTTTTTTGTTTTCATTTTTTGAAGGATAGAAAAAAAATTTAGTTCCAATTATACATTGAATAAAATAACACAGTGCTGGGCAAAGAACTGAGGATTTCTTTCATGATCAAAGAACATGTGTTTAGAAAATATTTGACTTATATGTCTTCAAATATCTAAGTTTACTGGTTAAGTGGTTTTCAGATAGATAAAACATGCTATATTCTGGTACCCAAGCATAGTTAATGAATAGGATGCATCCTATTCAGGAATATTCATAGTTTTATCATATATAAAATAGAAAAATTTGGAAACAACTAAAATGTCCAAAGATAAGGAATGAGTAAATACATGCTAATGTATAATACTCACATATTGGAGTACCAAAATGTTCTTAATCTGTTTACATTTATATTTGTTGACAGAGGGAGATGTGTATGATATATTATTCAGTGAATGAAGAGATTAAAAATAATATGTATAGTATGATCTAATTTGTAATATAGATATATTACGTGTAGAAAAATATGAAAGGCTATATACCAAAGTGTCAACAATAGTTATTTCTGGATGGTGGGATTAAAGGTGATTTTTCTTATTTCTAATTTTTACACAATTATCATATATTGCTTGTATAATAAGATAATACATTATTCAAGAGAGCATTTACAAAAAAATCTTCTGAGAAATTTCATTTGTCTTTTCCTGTCTTCTACAGTTTTCTTTAGAATTAGGTTTCTTCCTTAAAATGATTTAGTTTCCTAAAAATGACTAGTTTCAGAATAATAATTTAATTTGCAGGAGAGGAATTTCTTATGAAACTTGAAAAATGCTGGGTCAATAATCTGTGGATGGTTCAGTAGTTTATATTTGTAACAGAGGTAATTTTTAAAAAGTGAAAAGTTGTTGTCAGTGCCCTTCTTTCACTTTACTATCACTTTTGGCCGAATATACAAGTTCAGTGCTTTTAGATTGATACTATTTAAGAAATTTAATTTTGCAGTAAGGTAGTGAATAAAAGATGCAGTTTGACAAAGGTCCCGAGAGCTTAAAACTTGGAAAAATACATTTTAAAAATACCATCCAACAGATAATTCTTTATTTAAATAAAATACATTATTAACTGCTCATGCAGTATAATTTCTGGGGTCCTGAGAAAGTTCTCTGCCCCTCAAACTTTGTTTTAAGTGATGTTTTAAATTCCTTCAGCAGGAAACAAAACATTTCATTCCAATTTGATTTAAGGCTTTACAGTTGCAAGCAAAACTTAAACAAAGGGGCAAATGACTGACAGTAGACCCTTTCCTGGTTTTAACCACAGGAGGGATGAGACTATAAGCGTCCATGAAGGAGAGAATCAGGCACAGAAAGAGGGTTTGGTGGGGAGGTGGAAGGATGCTGAAGCAAAATTCACCTAGTTCACATAAGTCCCTGGGTCCTCTCTAATGTCTCTTCAAGACTGGCACAAAAAGAGAAGTTGAGGAAAAAAATTACATTGCATTTTTTCATTAACCTTCTGTTTCAGCACAAAGTGTAGCAAATCACCAATCATCACTTCTCTATTATATAAATAACACAAAACACCCTTGATGGGTCAGTGTCCTTGAGCATGTGTAACCAAGGAAAGAACTGCTCTATGCCTTCAGGCCATTCTCCACATAGTTTTCTGTGTCACCTGTTGAATCGGTTTTTTCTGGAGTCTGGCCCATATGTGATTTTTGAATAATAAAAGGGAATGTTTGAGGTAGGATTAGTGAGATACCCTCCTAAAGGTGCAAGATTGGGGTGTGGCAGAATGTTGGGCTAATTGCTCATTTGAGAAATAGAATACTTTTAGTCTCCTGCCTAATACTTCACATATGACTTTTAAGCACAAAACGGAGCTCACAAACACACAGTTTGTTGTACATTATTGAAACTGAGAAATACTAGGAACATTATCTTAATACTTGTGGTAGGCTTGTGGCCAAATTTATCCATAAAAGGCATAGAAATTGTAGAAGTTTCCTATATAAATTATAGCGATATACTGGTAGCTAATAATTACAGTAAATTTAAAAAAAACTAAGTCAAAAGTCAAGTTAATTAGTTAAAAATTAAGTTGCTTAGAATTCTTTTCTAATTTAAACTTGATTGCTGAGTCGATACACAACTGGATCACTCGTATCATCTCATCCCGGTGCCTGATAGGAGGGAGCTCAGGCTTCTCACTGGGATCTGGTGTGCACATCTTCAGGTTAGTCGAAGTGTAACAGTGAGCAAATTTTACCACAGGCAGCAGTGAGTGGTTTTGAGGCTGAGATGTGAGACATCTTTCCACGAAAAGCTTGCAGTCCAAAGTCAGGCCAGTCCTTCAGCAGAGTCATGAAGAGCTATGCAAAATGGAGGCTTGGAACACAGCAGGAAACGGGGTGACGGGAGGGGCTGTATCTTTATGGAAAAAATTTTCTGGGTCTTGGAACCTAGCCAAAGATGTATTTTGTAGTTGACCTATGGCTTTTCTGTGGCCAAGAGCCTTGCTGTATCGGCTATTATTGGTCCTGCTCAGATAATGCCCTTCACATAAATCACACTGAATTTCTGAATTCTCCTCAACTCTTCTTACTCTCCTACCACCTACTTCCCTTATCCCATTCCTTTGCTTGAGCTAATTTTCTGTATGAATTCACTTTTCAATTTGCCCAATGATCTTACTCATTCTGTGAGATTTATCTCCTTTGGGAAGCCCTTTTTGATTCCACAAATCAGATATTAGCTTTTGTTTATTTATTGCACTGAAATATCACTTCTGAGCATTATTTTGTAGTGGGAGTTAGCTAAGTGGAGGAGGTGGTGGCGAAAGTATTCTAGGCAAATGGAACAAAGCATGTGCAAAAAGCTGGAGCCAAGCAAGTCCTTGGCACATTGTGAAACCTGAGCTTTGTTCGTTATCTATTATTGGAACTTAATTGGTGAAGGCGTGGGGTGAGATTGATGAGAAGATGGGACTTGGTAAGGTCAACAAGGGTAGATAATAGGGCACTGTAACTATCTATCGATGGAAGAGTGAACCATGAAGGACCTTGTTTAGATACATTTTATTATTTACCTGAAGCCACATAGCCAGGTCACAGAAAAGTCAAGATTCAAGCTCAGCATCATACTTGAAAGCTCAAGTTCTTTGTTTCCATATATTCTACATTTTGAAATAATTCCTTCACAGGAATACGGAACAGACATTAGCCTTGGTTATAGCACTGCTTAAAGAAAAACAGCTCAAAGTGCAGTGGGGAGAAAGATGTGATTTTACGGGGCAAAATGAACACAGTTTTCCTTTCTTCATTTTCAAAGAGAGAGCACTGAGGGAAGGTAAACTCCTTAGAAATAAAGTTTGATGAAACTGTAGTGAAATGAGAATTCTGAGCAATTACAGTCAGAGAGACTGAGAATATTCTGTAATTTGTGTTAGGACTCCAAATATAAGGAGGTGACCACTCCAGGAGAAATGTGAATAGCATTAAATAATTAATTAAAACAAAATAATAATTTTTTAAAACAAAATAATAATGAATAATTAATTAAAACAAAAGATCTGTAGATCAGGGTCAGAACAAATATTTCCTTATAGATAGGAGCTATTCTAAAGCCTCCCATAAATACATGTTTACATAGCAAACCTATAACTCCATTCAAATCTGCTCTTGGAGAAGCTTGGAAATTTTTATAGAGGAGACGGTTGTCTACTAAAGGAAGATCAAAATTAAAATCTGAACTCTAGGTGCATTTTTTGAGAAGCAAATCGAATCTTGCTTAAGTTAATTGCAACATGATTCTTAAACTTCTGTGTACATCATAATTTGGGGCTGTTATTATCTTAATGTATAGAGCTAAGGCACCTCCTCAGATCATGCAAAAAATATATTCTGATCTAGATGAAATCCAACTGAGAGATTCTTTCAATATGTGTGAAATACCTGTACAATGCCTCTATTTAATGTTAGTTGTTAGCTCCTTTTCCTCCGATGTGAAGTGACCAGGAAAGGTAAAGAATAACAGCAACATTCCCCAAATTTGGCTAAATATCAGAATCATGTGAATGAATCCTTGAAGGAATCTCAAGGTTCTCCCCAGCCTAAATGAAGCAGAATCCCAATGTGCCATCTTGGAAATCTGCATTTTTAATATACACCCTGCCCCAGGGGTTCTGATGAAGAGCTTGACTCCCAATGACATGTGTGTATCCTCTCTGTGTTCTTAAGAGGACTGTGCAGAAAGTAAAGGAGAATGAGTTGGAGTGAGAGCAGAATAGTTCTGATATTACTATGTGCTTCCATCCTCCATATGATTTAATGGATTATTTATTTTACAATTAATTTATCCTTTAACTATGATCTGACAGTTTATTTATTTCAGAATTAACACAAAGTGAGCAGGTCATCTCTAAAATTATTATTTTGGGGCCCTGGATTTCTAAATATTATCAGCTTTTGCCTACTGAAATCCATGACGTTTTCCAAATATACTTCCAAGAGCAGAAGAGAATCGGTCAATTGGCTTCATAGCGCAAGCATTATATTAGTGGTAAAATCCTTTGGAATAATATCTATATTTCAGTAAATAAGCTTTACAAGCCTCTGATTAGCCAGGTAACATTGTTCATCTTTCCAGAGTTCAGTGCATATTTGGTAATAATGTGAAGGTGAATGAAAGTGGTCTGCTTTGTGGTTAGGAGATTGGCCAGTCATACAGGTGTGATATAGGAAGGTAAGGCAAACACTTTCCCTCTAACCTGATTTCAAATGTGATTGAAATCTAGTGGCTAAAGCTTAATCCATTGACCCTTTAAAAATACAAATAAATCTCTTTCAAGATGTTTATGCTTTTGTGAGAATAAAGAATGTCCAGAGTTTTAGTATATGAAGTACTGATATATGTGTGCGTGTGTGTGTGAGAGAGAGAAAGAGAGGAAGAAAGAGGTAAAAATAGGGAAAGGTGAGCTATCAATGAGGAAGAATAAAAACAAAGATGTTGGAACCCCCAGTTCCTGATTCATTTACTCTATTTCCTCTTGATGGTGCTTAAATTTGAAGGTTAAGCCATGGGGCACTGTGCTGGGGACTTGTTTCTGCCCTCTCAAAAATTATGGTTTGCAACCTCCCTTGTCCACTCTACAGTCAATAGTTTCTAAGCTTTGTGCTGCAGGGACTATAAATAGTCATTCAGAAAGACTGTTTATTTAGTGCTCTCCAGAGTACTGAAAGCTGAATCAGAGAAAATTTATGGTATTAGACTTAGATGCTCAAGTTTTTCTGAAATACAGAGCCTCTTGACACATATTTCCAAAGGGATATTTATACCTCTTTTTAATGTGTATTAAGAGAAGAAAAATATTTGACCAGCTTATTAGATGATATTTTTAATGTCTAATGCACTTTTTCAAAGTCAGATTAATGAAGGTATAATTTACATATTATAAAATTCATCGTTTATAAGTGTACAGTTGGATACATTTGATAAATGTATATAATCATGTTACCACCACTACAATCAAGATTTGGGACAGTTTCACTACCTCTAACCATTTGTGCCCCTTTGTCATTAACCCCTCTTCTCCACAGCTAGCACTTGGCAACCATTAATCTGAGTTAAGTTCCTATAGTTTTGCCTACCCAATAATATCAAATAAATGAATCACACATTATATAGCTTTTTGAGACCAGCTTTTTTCACTTAGCATAATGCATTTGTGATTAATCCATGTTATTGTGTAAACCAGAAGTTCATTTCCTAACATTCCTGAGTAATACTCTATTATAGATTATCACTTTGTTTATCCATCTGCCATTTCAGAGATAGTTGAGTTGTTTCCAATTTTTGGTGATTGTGAATAAAGCCAACATAAATGTCCACATACAATTTTTTTTGTGTGTGTGTGAAAACACATTTTTATTTTTCTTGGTAAATTTAGGACTGAGATTTTGGGTTATATAGTAAATGTATATTAAAGTTTATAAAGAACTGACAAATTGTTTTCCAATGTGGTTATACCAGTTTGTATTCCAGCCAGTAATAAATGAGAGTTCCATTATCCCAATATCCTTGCTATTGTAGAAACTTGATATTGTCGCTATTTTTTATTTTAATCACTTTTATAGGTATATAGTGACACAGCATTGTAGTTTTAATTTTCATTTCCCTAATTAATATTGCTGAGCCTCTTATCGTAGTCTTATTTACTGTCTATATCTCATCTTCAGTGAACTGAGTACTAACATCTTTTGCCCATTTTTATGGGATTGCTTTATTATTCAATTATAATTATATATATACACACACTGTATACACGTCCCTTATCAGATATGTTTGATTAATATTTTTTCAATCTATGTTTTATCTTTTAGTTTTTAAATAGTGCTTTTCCAAGAGAGGTTTTGATTTTGATATGGCCCAAATTATTAATTTTTTCTATATGGCTCATTCTTTTTGTGTTCTATCTTAAAGAAATGCCTAATCCTTAGTTAAAATTATCTTCTGTATATAATTTAGGATTTACATTAATTTCTATAATGCATTTAAATTTGATTTTTAAGGTTTATTTCTTGTTTTATTTTGTTTTGTATATTATTGTGTAATTATACCAGCATCATTTGTTGAATGACTTTTCCCTTTCCATGGAAATACTTTGGCATCTTTGTTGAAACACAATTGATTTTATATGTGTTGGGTTATTTCTGTATTATCTATTCTGTTTTAGTGGTCTATGTCTGTCTTTATTGCAATGCCACATTGTATTGATTAAGGTAGTCTTATAGTATGTGTTGAAATAAGGTAATATCAATATAAGCCTTCAAACTTTATTCTTTCTCTAGATTGCTTTAGGTTCTTTGATTTTTCATATAAATGTTAAATCAGCTTGTCAAGTTCTACAGAAAATTCTGCTGAGAATTTTATTGTGTTTACATTGAACTTTTAGATCAATTTGGGAAGAAAAGATAATATGAAGTCTGCTAATCCATGAACACAGTATATCTCTTTTTGTAAATAGTACTTATTTTCTCTCATTAATGATTTATAGTTTACAAATCATGTACATATTTTGTTAGACTTATCCCCAAATCATATATATTTCTGATGGTATTGTAAATGGCACTGATATATAACAATTTTCAATTATTTACTGCTAGAAAATAGAAACATAATTGAATTTGTATATTAACCTTGTAGTAACTAGATCATTCAATAGGTGTGATAACTTATTTGAAATTTTCTATCTAGAAAATCATGTTGTATGTGAATAATGGCAGTTTTATTGTTTCCTTTCAAATACGTATATCTTTTCCAGTACTTGTCTTTTTTTGCTGGTCTTGCTCTGTCAACTAGGCTAGAGTGCAGTAGTGCAATCATAGCTCACTGCGAGCTCAAACTCCTGGGTGCCAGCAGTCCTCCTGCCTCAGCCTCCCAAACTGCCTCAGACCCTCAGATGATCCTCCTGCCTTGGGCTCCTAAAGTGCTAGGATTACACACCCAGTCCTTGTTCTTGTCTTATTGAACTGACTAGAACCTCCACTGTAATGATGAATAGTGATGGTGGGAGCAGACATCCTGGTCTTGCTTTGATTTTAGTACAAAAACAATTATTTACCATAAACTATGGTGCTGTACATATTTTATAGATGCCCTTTGTCAGGTTGAGGAAGAACCTTTCTCTTAGTTTGCTGAAAGATTGTCATAAACAAGTATTAAATTGTGTCAATTGCTTTTTTTGTTTCTGTTGATATGGTCATGATTTTTCATTTTTAGTCTTTTTTTATAGATAATTTCATTGACTGATTTTTGTAATGTTGAACTAACTTTGATTTCTGGGTAAATCCCTACAGGATATTATATTTTTATATATTATTAGATTCAATTTGATAGAGATTTTGTTCTTAGGTTTATGAGGAATATTGGTGTTTTAGTTTTTTTTCAATGTCTTTTTCTGGTTTTCTTATAAGGAAAATCCTGGCTTAATAAATTGAGTTGGGAAGTGTTTCTTTTTTCTCTATTTGTCTGAAAGAGTTTGTGAAGGTCTTTAAATTCAGATATTCTAATATTTGTAGGGCTCCTGAGGCTACCTAGTTTTTCTTAAGTGGGCTTTGGGATTTTGTGTTTTTAAGGAATTTGCCTTTTTCAAGTTATATTATCAAATTTAAGGGCATAAACTATTTATAATACTTCCTTACTTTTATTTTAACTTTTATAGGAACTGTAGGATACTATTATATCTATTTTATATTTCTGGTATTAGTAACTTGTGTCTTACACTTTTATCTTTGATTATACTGGCTAGAGATTAATCAATTATATAGATCTTTTCGGAGAACCAGATTGTGGTTTTGTTGATTTTTAAAAATTTTACTTATTTACTTATTACTTCAATTTCATTGATCTCTTTATTTTTCTCTTTTATTTTTGCTTTGATTATTTGATAATTATTTATTTGGATCTCTATTATTTTCTAATATAAACTTCTTCATAATTATTGCTTCAGTTATATCCCACAAACATTGATATATTATATTTTTATTTATTTTTAATTTAAAATATTCTAATTTTTTCTTATGAATACTTATTTGACTCATGGGTTATTCAAAGTGCATTGTTTGATTTTCAAATTCCTGAACAATTTCTAGTTATCTTTCACTTTTTAATATTTAGTTTAAGTCATTTCATTACTTTCATCAAATATTCTTTATACTATTTCAATCTTAAAATTTTCTGAGATTTTTATTATTGTCCAATATATGATCTATATTGATACATGGGCACATGAAATGAATATGTCTTTTGTTCTTGTTGGAGGAAGCATCCCATAAATATTAATTTGGATAAGTTGTTGGTTAGGATTTTCAGGACTTCAGATACTAACTCATTTTCTGTCTAATTATTATATTAAATATTAATAGAGGAAAATTGAAATCTCCAAGTATAATTGTGAATTTGCCAATTTCTTTCGTATCAGTATTCATTTTATATATGTTATTTTATATATCTTATGTATTTTTTGAATATACACTCAGGATTTGTGTATCTTTTCAATACGTTGGTTGTTTTAACATTATCTAAATTGCTCTTTATACCTTGTAACATTTTTTGTTCTGAAATATACTTTATCTTATTTCAGGCATATAAACTTTCTTTAATTAGTGTTTGCATGTTACAGCTTTTCATCTTTTTAATTTAAACCTATCTATATTTTTGTATTCAATATAAATTTCTTGTAGGAAATTTCATATTTAATGTAGGCAGTATCTTTATATTTAGTATGACTTTCTTGTGGGAAGCATAGACTTGGATCTTTTAAATCCCACATGGTAACTATGACTTTTAACTGGAAATTTTAGACCATTTGCATTTAATATAATTATTTACATATTTGCATTTGAATCATCCATCTTGCTAGCTGTTTTCAAAATGTATCTTTTTTATAATTATTTTCTTCTCTGCCTTGATTTTATTAATTATATATTTTTTATGAGATTGAATTTTATCTCCACTATTACTTCATTAGTTATAGCTCATTTTAATTTTGGGGTCTTTTAGAATATATATCTTTAACTTATTATAATTTACCATAAAATATTATACCATTGTCATGTAGTATAGATTTTTACTTCCTCTATTTATCTTTTGTGCTATTATTGTCATATATTGATACATATTTTATAGAACAAACAATGATTTGGTATAATTTTTGGCTTTAAACAATTATTTTTTAAGAGAATTAAAATATGAAAAAATATTTTGATACTTACCCTTATTTTTATATCTTTTCCAATGCTCTTCTTTCCTTCGTGTAAATCTAAATTTCTATCTTTTGCTAGAACTTCCTTTAATATTTTTTGTAGTGTATGTATACTAGTAATGAATTATTTCTGCCTTTCCTTATTTGAAAATAATGTGTTTATTTTACCATCATTTGTAATCCATTTTTTAAATTTAGTGAGAAGCGATTATTGAGCATTTATTATGTACCAGGCTCTATGACTATGTGTGTGTGTGTGTGTGTGCATGAAATGCACCTAACCTGATCCTGTTGTAGAGAAATGGTCAGAAGTAACATATTAGTTGAGAATTAGAGGCTAGATCACAAATGCAGTGAACATATATAGTGAAAGGCACTAATGTTTTTGTACGATCAGCCAAAAAAATTAGCATGTTCTATTTTCCAGAGTTAGATTTTCTTAATAAAATCAGGTGGTTTTGAACTGACCAGATTTTGGTCATTATTCTGTATGTTACAGTAGAATTATAGCATGTACTGTTGTATTTCAAGGCAGATAAACAAATCTGGTAAGTTTTGCTTTCCTATGTTAGTACTTAATTAAAAAAAAAAAGTTTGGGCCCCTTAAAGGATTTATTGTCAACCATGGGATTTCTATGAATTCATGAAGAACATATTTGCTACATATATTATGTGGCATATTTTATAAATATGCTTTAGAACAAACATAAGACAATGAAACATTGTTTGCTTGTTCCTCTTTAGTAAAATAGCTAAGAGAAGAAGAGCAGTCTCTTCTCTTTTCCCTAAATGTCGTCTACAAAATTGCCGATTATCAAATGTTTATTTCCAAGTAATATACAATTGACAACCTGATAAATAGTGCCACAAATCCATTTGAAGTGTAAGCTAGCTCTAATAACTATTTTCATTCAGGAATGTAACAAGTGGAGATAGGGGTAGAGGGAGAGGGGCTCATTTCTTCCCCCAGTACAAATATCCTCTCACTCAAAGATATTAGATTTTGTAAATTCTAATTTAGAGTGGCAGCAAGTACAAATAGAAGATGCAAACAGCCAGGTGCTATGTAGTTCAGTTTTGCTACTCTTCCTTTGAGTAACATTTTCTTAACAATTGACGGATATTGAATTAACTTCATGATCCAACAACATAGTTTAAATGGCATATCTGTTTTTTTCTTGCATTACGTGTGTTTTGATAAGAATAAATTTTAGCCTCCAATATTTAGAAATCTGAGCTCAATATCATTTAATAACATTACAGTATAAGGAAGAGGATTGTGAAACTGTTACTTAAAATATTTAGGATAGGCTATATTTGGTTAAAGTGTGGAGAGAGGGTACTGGTAAAGTTAAAATCTGGAGAAGGGTTTAGAAGAGTAGAAATGACATTGATACTGAATTCCACTGGTACTAGTTTACCAGAGATGAAGAAGCTTGGGGGAGAATGTGCTATGAAAGTTGATTTACACATATGCTATTATCTTATATAATCCTCACAGCATCCCAAAAAGGCACCCTTTTCAAGTCACGTTTTATGAGTGGGATCATTTATGCTTAGAAAATTTACATATTTTGTTCAAAAATATTCTAGTAGAAGCAGAATTGTAATTTGCACTCATATCTGACTCCAAACCTCATGCTTTGTATCATTAAAATACTCAATTTAATTCATCGTATTAATGCATATCAGGTATCTACAGTATTGAGTACAATGATGGGGACTTGGGGCATAAAGATATGTTTCCTACCTTCGAGTGATTTATAGCCTCTTGAAAAAACTTAGCCGGTAAACTGATAGTGTGTGAAAGATTTAAGGTCTATAATAGAAGCATCAGCTGCCCAGTGAGTGCCCAAAGGATGGAGTGATCAATCCTCCCTTGGAAAAGTGGGCTCCAAACAGACCTTCTGATTTGATGTGATGTTTCAGCTGAGTCCTGGAACCTGAACTTGTGTTCAACAGTGCAAAAAACAGATGATAGGGACAAGAAAGGTTATTCCAAGGAAAGTGTGCAGTGTGAGCAAAGACACAGGCATAAGAGCTTTTCAAGGGGTACCTTACAATAGATTAATTCACTAGGATAGCTTTGGTGCCTTGAGGAAACAAAACACACAGTTACTCTTGATACCCTGTAAAGCACAACTTGGCAAAAAAAGAACCAGATGATGCACCCAGTGGGGTGATGTGTCTCTGACATTTTACATACAATAGGGACCTTTCATTGAACAAAATAATTTTGGGTAAATGTGAAAATTAGAGAACAGATATTTGAATCTTATAAAAAATTGAAAATGCTTGTTTGATCATGGAAAATAATGAGCTTCACCTGGAATTAGTGGGCTCTGTGAGGACAATTAGAACCAAAAGTTAAGGACTTAACACGTCACAGCAAGAAAGGTTATACATAAACAGATGGCTTGCAATTTCTAAATAAAATGAGTATTCACAAAGTAAAATCTTGATTAGGAGGAGCAGAACTTCAGTTGATGAACTTCTGCAGCTAAGTGGTAGTTGAAAGGTAAGGCTGAAATGGGATTAGGCAAGTGTTTAGGATACATAATGAGTATGATGCGCACTGACTGGGGGATGGACACGCTTGAAGCTCTGACTCGAGGGGGGAA
>CAUYPO010078848.1:0-33398 GCA_963574435.1 Cheirogaleus major
CTCCATCCAGACTATTCCTTTCTGATGGAGCAACTGGAGCAACCAATACTTAACAAGTCCTGGAATAACAGCACATCAGTAACTTCTCTCATCTGTGGCAATATTAATCAATTACTGAAGTCATACTTCATTGATTTTCTATCCATGCCAGGCACTGTGCCAGCCAGTGGGGAGTCAAGGATGAGTAAGAGATGGTCCCTGCCCTCATGGAGCTCCCATCTGGTAGAGGAGCTGGGGCTTACTGAATTTCTAATCTGGGCAATAGACTGTCCTGGGATCTTTTTAAAGAGTTCCCTGAGTGCAGTGAACATGTGACATTAAACTCGGAACAGAAAGAGGACTCTAGGAATGCAATTTTCTATGTGGCCAAGAGATAAGTTCCTACCATAAATTTACCCCAAGCTTCTGAAGCACCTTCACCATTGGCACCTATGCGGCCATTTTTAAATGGTAAATAAATAAATACACAAGAGTAGGTACTTTGTAGTTATGTTTCTTAGATTTGGCCATTGTCAGCCTATGAAATGCTACTAGGACACCAACAGAAGAAGAGAAAAGTTCCAGTACAGCAGGGGCTGGATGCAGTAGGAGAATCAGTTTCATCAAGTTAACTCGGTGGGTAATGGGAGGAAGGTGAGAACATCATGTCAAGGAGAAAAGAGGTAGTGTTCTTTGAATTTAGTGAGGACACACTTTAAGGCACGAGGCTGAGCTCTCATAACTGCAGGGGGACTACAGGGGAGGCCGGCTGTGGCTGGGCTGCAGGGGGATGAGGTAGGTGGATCTTGCTGAGGGTCCGGCAAATAGTGAATGAAGGCACAGGGCTTAGAGGGAAAATTCAGGCCAGTCACTAGTCAACTGTTTCTTAATCACATAAAAAGTAATCGACTGAGAGGTGGCACCAGCACTGTAAATACAACAAAGGGGCAGAACTGTCAGGTGTTGCTAATGGTAGCTATAGGCACAAAGGCTTGTCATTACCTGTGCAAGGTGGTTATAATTCTGGGCAAACAGATATTTTAAGTCCCAACAAAGCATTCAGATCCTTGACCAGCAAAAGCAGAACTCTTTCCAAATTATAGACCTCTATATATCTATACATATCCATTAAGACTATCAGGGGCATTCAACTGCCAAATTAAGTGGATATCTTTGTTGCTGTCTTGCTTGGTCACTCTGATTATGTGACATTTTGGAACTTCTTTTTTGAGGTGCTCCTTGTGTGGTTTCTTTGACTCTCAAGGTTCTCTTTATCTTTGATCTCCCCTTTCCTTTGATGATTCTACTCCTTCTGGACACTCTCATCACTTCATCCACTCCCAAGCATGACATCCACGACCGCTTCCTCCAAGTGCCAGCTCCACAGGGCCAACCGCACCTGGACATCTCCGCACTGTGGCTTCCTGGAGACTAGAGCCCGTACGTCATCTCACTGGGCATCTTTAGTAACGAGCAAAATGCCTGGCACAGAATTACCGCACAATAAACATTTGTGGAGCGTGGATGTGCCTCCACCTTGCTTGACCCGAAACTAGAATCCAGCGTTCACTCCTGAATTCTATATCCACCAACCTGGTCATCTGCACAAGGGTTCTGACTTCCTCTCTCACTCCCTGCAGACAACAGAATTCCTAAAGCTGTCCAGTCTATTTCTTAAACTGTCTTTGGAACCTCTCTCTGTCTCTACCTCTCATGGTGCTGCTGCAGTTCACACTCCAGCTCTTGTTATAATAGCTTAGTATTAACAACACTCCCCCTCTCTAGTCCTTTCTCCAGGTTCTACTTCCCATCTTGCTGCAGTGTGCCTGTAATTTAAATTCATAGCACCTGCTGCTGCTTAAGGCTCACAAGGCTCGTCATGGTTGGCCTCTCTCACTGCAGTTGCTGCCCTGTTCTCAGCCCTTGTTCTCAACATGGGAACCATGCAAACCATTAATAGTTCCACTTCTTTGAATCTTGGCCTGGGCTGCCCTCCCTGCCTGAAGTCCTTCTCCCTGTCCTCATCTATTACTCCCTCTTCAAGGGCCACTCCAAAGGGCACATCTTTTTGGTGCTCAGTGACCTTAATGAATCACCCTCCATGGAACATGTGTCTATTAGTGCACTTGTCACCCTACGTTGTAATTACTTATCTTCAAGTCTGTCTCGTCTGTTTGACTCATGGGCTCTTTGAGAGAAGTGTCTGGGCCCCACTCCTTTCTGTGTCTCCAGTGCCTGGGGGACACAGGTATCTATTTCATTGAAAAACATAAGCATACACCCCCTTCATAATAGGAGACAGACCTATAGTACAGCACAGA
The DNA here is from genome assembly GCA_963574435.1 of Cheirogaleus major. Lineage (NCBI taxonomy): Eukaryota > Metazoa > Chordata > Mammalia > Primates > Cheirogaleidae > Cheirogaleus > Cheirogaleus major. Next base: position 2,301 of record CAUYPO010078848.1, read on the forward strand.
AAAACTTGATCCATGACACCAAATGAAATGGAATACACTTAAAATATATCTTTAAAGAGCCAAAAAACCAAAAAAATAAAAAATAAAAAAGAAACAATGCTCCAAGGTAAGTTATAAAAGCTTACTTTAAAAAACAACACTTGAATTTATAATAAACACAATCTTTAAAGCCCATTGTCTATTAACTTTAAAAATAAAAAGTGGTTAGGCAAATTGATCTATTATAGAATCAGACCAACAATAGGAAGGGCTCAATCGGAAACTGCTGAGATCCCAGGGCCTCAATGGGCTATGCGGTTGCCTATGTAGTAAAGGCTGCAAGACGGAATGAACATAAACATATCAGAATTCATATATGAAACAAGCAGACACTGAATGTTACTTTTTATCTGGATCTTTTCTCACAAAAATTTGACTTTTGACAAATTTATTTTGGTGAAAGACATCCTAAGAATTAAAAAAAAATTAATTTGTTCTTTTAAGAGTGTGTCCCCAGGCATGGTGGAGTTGCCTGCTTTCTGCTTTCCTGGTGGAGAAGGCAGCAGCAGAGAGACCAGGAGGAGAGAGATGGACTCTGGCACGGTGGGCGGTGTTGGGCACAATGGGAGTGTTTCTGCCTGATTTTCTCACTGTGGGGGATGCGAGGCAGGACAAAGGGAGGCAAGGGCTGCAGTGGAAGGGACTCATCCCTCTCTTGCTCTGATGCTTGAGGCCCAGAGGACCAGTCACTTGGGAAAGCTGACATCAAGCAACTGTTGGTCATTTCTGGCCCTGTCAAAGGCTCCTTCCCTCTCTTCTCCTCCCTCACCCCAACGATAGCAGTCAGGGTTTCCTCACTTCCCACCCACAATGCACTCCCTGCTCCAGAAAAATCTCAGGCTGTTGATTACCACGGCTGGTCCCCAAACCAGGCTGTGCCCATCACTGCTCGTCCTTCCCATGTGGTGGAAGATGTTCAGGGGGAAATCTGGAGTCTCACTTGTTCACCAAGGACTTCGTATATGATCTTTCAATATATCCATGCCCAAATTACTCTTGTGAAAAATATGAATGCAATAATAAACTTCTGCCAAAAATTGCATGTGCCTCCTAAATTTCTGCGGCCTCGAGTTTGAGACAGTGTTATTTTTGAGCATCCAGCATTGCTGATGCTCTTGTGCCCTTGTCCCCATCCGGTGTCCAAGCTGGAGCATTTCCCTGTTCCCACGGAGCTGCCTTTCCGAAGGATACCTTCACTGAAGGCCATAGTCAAAGGACTCACACCATGAGTGAGTTTATGCACCAGGCAATTCCTCTTGAGGGAGGTGGGGGAAAACTGCTGCCTCATTTAATCCTCAAAATAACCTGGAGAATTTTTTAGAGGCTTCGTTGATAATCAAAACTGCAGTTTATAAACTTTTGTTGTTGTTGGCACCCCAACCCTTTCTCCAAAGGGGCCTCAAGTAAAGTCTTACCGCGTATCCTTCCTCCAGGGAAGCAGCACTGCAAACGTGCAAGTGGTCACTTGCCATAAGTGACAGGGTGCTGGGTAATGGGACGAGCCCTGCAGTGCCTGCCATCGTATGAGTGGATCAGGAGAAAAGTGGACTGAAGGGAATAAGATGCTCCCATAGAAGGGCTCTTGGATAGAAGGTAGAATTGCATTCTGAGGGAGGTCTGTGTCACATGGATATTAATTAGTGGCTAGGGCCCAGGAAAGGACTAAGATGGTGTAATTAACTAGTATGATCTAAAATATGGAAGGCTTTATGGACATTTCTGAGCAGGCTTCTCTCCCTTCTTGGAGGGAGCTTTTGCAAATAGCACCTGGTGCTCAGTCTCCAGGGCCAGCAGCTGAGCCCGCGGGCATGGAAAGGTCAGAAGAGCTTTGCTCAAGCCCAGGGCGGGTGTGGCCACCCCTGCAGCCCTGGTCCGCACCTTCCATCTCTGGGCTGAGGCCTCCTCCTGCCCAAATCCAGAGAGGACTATTAACTCTTCCTGCTACAGGACTGAGTCCCTGGCACAGGGACAGAAAAACCCCAGTTGCTGAATCTAGTTCTGGCCTTTGCTGAGCTGTTTCATGGGCACGGTGGCCCCCGTGGCCAGTGACAGGACAATGGCTTCTGCTTTTCCCTTCTTCAGCAGCACGTTCTTTATTCTCACTCTTGCATCTTATAAATAGCATGAAGGGCTGGGAAGGGGTCACTAGTGTATGACGGTGGGAGGTAGGGGCTATGCTTCTGTTGGCGAGTAACCTGTGGAGGACAGGCTGGTGAGGGAAGAGTGAGCCTCATCCTACAGTGCTCTGCACTGTGCTCTACCTGCACTGCCTGGCCTCCTTCCTCTGCCAATTCAAATCCTACATACATTCCTGCCTTTCTCAACCTTTCCTATTCTCTGACCACCATCAGGGTCCTTGTAGGTTTTCTTCCTCCACCAGACTGCTTCAGGACCTAGATGATGCACTAAATGCTTCTGTGCCCTCCAGAGAGCCAGGTTGTCAGGCATCAGGTTAATGCAGAAGGAGGTGACTACATGTCAAAGTCTTGAGCTGCATGAGCTTCCTTAAGGCCCGAGTGCTCTCTTGGGACAGATGGCTCTGTAGGGCCCTGAGCCCATCTGAACAGGTACTTCTATCACAGCCCCTGCCACCTTCTACTGAAGAGACCCTTCATGCTCCAGCCTCACTCTCTGACAGGCAAACTTCTGTAGATGCCAATCCACTCTCTCACATTCATTTTGTTATTTCCAGGGCGTTTCATGGGCCCTGGATAGGGCAGGAACTCAACAAAGGGACAAACTCCCAATGGAACCAAATAGAAATTAACAGACTATTATTAAGTTACAGGGAAAAGAGCTCAGGGATAAGGAGAAGTGAGATTTGAGAAAAGCAAAGATGCAAATTCCACTGTTAACTACAACCAAAGTCAGTATTAACTAATAGTGACATTAACATTATAACCCCAAATAGGTTACTGTAAATGTGATACTGCAAGAAAAACCTTATTTTTCTTTGTATATGTTTCAATCAGATTCTTGGAAATAAACTTTTCCTCTACTGTCAGATACTACAAAACCTGGACGTGCCCAAATCTAATTTTCATATGGAAATAGAACACAATTAGGATTTCTTATCTAGTATCACCATTTATAGTAATTCTACATTTTTTCTATTAAGTAAAAACACACAATATTTTTAGAAATCAACATTATTTTAACCAAAGAAAAATAGAAGAGTTGGTGAGTGTTACAGAAATGGCTCCTGGACCCTGCAGTCTGTCTCAGACTTATCACTTGTTCCTTATTAACAGGGAAATGGCTACTGCGTGCTCCCAGGCATAATTCTTTTTATCCTGTGATTCCAAATACTTCTTTCTATCTCTCCTTCATTACAAAAAAAAATAATAATGTCATTAAAATCTTTTTTAAGGAATAAAAATGAAGGCCAGTGATTTTTGGTTCTGTATTTATACCTTTAGGTTGGTACACAGAAAAGCACCCAACACTCTTACCTCCCACTGCATCATTATTTCCAACGTGAAGGCACCCTACATAAAATCTAGCCTTTTCACTGTGTCAATACTCATTTTTCATTCCTTAATGATTTGATGGAACTTTCTAGCCAATAAATTATAGATGGATGTTTTAGACTTTCAAAGGATTTTATGGACTCAAGGCCAGTTTCTGACTGAAGAGAAGACCCACTATTGCCTCAGTAATCAGACGGTAGGTATAAGGACAGGGGCACATTCCGTGTGAGCCACGAGCAGGGGTGAGCCTCAGGGGTAGCGAGAGGCAGTTAAATGCACCCTCTACCAAAGGAAGCCAGGGAGAAACCGCTGGGGGCAGTGGCTTGAGGGGCTTTGAGAGCAGGCACACCTAGTAGTCAGCCTGAAATTGTTCGCGTTGCTTCCTATAAGTCCCGTCCCTGTCCACCCCACATGCCGAGCGATTCTCTAGAACAATGTGGTCTAACAGAAATATAACGTGAGCCACCTAGTTTTAAATTTTCTAAGAGCTATGTTAAAAAAGCAAAAAGAAAGAGGGAAGTTAATTTTAATAACATATTTTAGTTAACCCAATATACTCCAAATATTGCCATTTTAACATATAATAAAAAATTGCTAACTATATCATTTACATTTTTTGGTATGAAGTATTTGAAATCCTGTGTGTATTTTACACTTACAGCACATCTCAGTTCAGACCCTCCACATTTCGAGTGCTCAATAGCCAGCTGTGACTGGGGACTCCTGGAATGGACAGCATGGCTCTAGTGTCCCCAACTGGGCCATTCTTATCTTAGGTGGTTCACGTCCCATACCCAGCTTTCACGTGGTGAGTCTCCCAGGGAGGGGCCCCAGGACACTCAATGCCTTCCATGTTGACAGCTTGATTCATCTAGTTCATTAGCTTCCCAACAACCAGGGAATTTATTGCCAGGTTCCTACATCTATGAGCATAAACGTATTCTTTTTAGTCAGGTCTCTTGAGATAGCCTGGAAGTGTGCCCTTAAATTGCAGGGAAAAAATAATCTGGAAAATGTCTTTTCCTGTAAAAGCTCTGATTTTATGTGTGCCCAAAGCTACTATCACAGCAGCCCTACAGAATACAGGAGGTGAGGCCACCCATCCCCCTCTTTTAAAAAATTATAAATGAACACGTTCAATTCCAACAACTTTAATAAACAGAAGATTTCTCAAACAGACTACCACATTTTCACTTTTTTTATTGCTAAGAGATGGGATTTCATTTGTAATGTATAATTCTGAGAATTCGTGGGCACTTATGAGCACTTTAATGCCATAAAATGAGGGAGGTGATGAAGACACTGAGATAAAGTATCTGTGAAAATAAAGATGATCAATCACAGAGTCATTTTCCCTAGCCAGAGAACTCTCCAGAATCTGTGAAAAGATCATTTGTTGGGGGAAAAAAACAAACCCCAAATCACTCCAATAGGGCTCTTACCAAACATTAGTCACCACTTTCTCAGGAATGACACTGACTCCTCACAGCCTGACAGCCTCAGACAGCAGCTAGCTGTCCAAACTCATCCAGACAAAATTGATTATTTTTTTGGTAAGAGGTACAGATAAAATTCTCAAATGAATCACCTGAGAAGTCAGTTTGACATAATATTTCATAAAATCTCTGCTGCTTGGAAGAACTATAAAAAGTTTCATTAACATAGAGCTTCATCCCCTTCCGACTCTGCACACCAACTTCAAGGCGTGTTACAGCATCAAGGCTCAGGTGATTTATACACAGTGAGCTGAAATCATTGCATCTCAGCTGAATTGTGTGCAATTTTAAGTCGGCCCATCTAACATTTCTGTTATTTAAACTTTTCACTGCATTTAATATCTGCAAAAGGTCTAATCCAGGGCGTGCATCAGCAACCTACACAGTTATATCTGCACCCAGGTGGTTTTCTACAAAGGGAAGAGAATCAGGCTACACTTGCACTGTATTGCTTGCTTTTTCTCCTTTCTATAATAGACATGTGGTCTCTGGAAGCCCAGAACTTAGACTAATGAAGGCTCTGCTCATTTTACAGCAGCAGTCCCCAATCTTTTTGGCCCCAGGGACCAGTTTCATGGAAGACAATTTTTCTGTGGATTGGGCAGGGGGTGGGGGAGGATGGTTTCCAGATGATTCAAGTGCATTACATTTATTGTGCAGCCAAACCTCTCTGCTAATGATAATCTGTATTTGCAGCCGCTTCCCAGCACTAGCATCACCACCTCAGCTCATCAGGCATTAGATTCTCATAAGGAGCGTGCAACCTTAGATCCCTCACATGCACAGTTTACAGAAGGGTTCGCACACCTATACGAATCTAATGCCAATGCTGATCTGACAGGGGGCGGAGCTTATGCAGTGATACAAGTGATGAGGAGCAGCTATGAATACAGACAAAGCTTCACTGGCTTGCCCACTGCTCCCCTCCTCCTATGCAGCCCAGTTCCTAACTGGTCCAGTACTGGTCTGTGGCCCCGGGAGTTGTGGACCACAGTCTTAGAGCACAGCACGTGCTTTCTAAGTGATGGGATTCTCGATGGCCACAGGCAGGAGCCTGCCAGCCTTGCAGTTCTATTCACTCTCCTCTTCTGCCATCCATCTCTTCTGAGGGACTAAGGCCCTGGCCATGCCTTGAAGTTTTGATGGCATCAAGTCTCTCAACCCAACTTTTCTTCTCACCCCAAGGACTTCAGTCTATGGAAAGAGTCCACATAGTTCTTGATAAGCAGAGACTAGAGGAAGTAGGAGAAAGCTGGTGAGGGTATGTTTTATAAGAGTTTAGATCAGCCTTCAGCAGATTTGGGAATTCTAAATGCCACATGGGGTCCTGCCACCTCCTCAGCTGGGTGGCACTGCAGGTGGAATGAGATGGCCTTCTGCCCGTCACTGTCCTGGGTGTGAGGGAGTATGGTGTGTGTGTTTATGGTTAAGATTGTGTGTGTATGGTTGAGCCTTGAAAAAGATCTTCTAACCCAAAGCCCCAAGTTAAGAGCACAGAGTTTTTGCAGAGAAAGAAAAATAATGCCAGTTACAGAGTAAATGTAATAAGGAAGAACAATTTGTAAAATACCGAATTAGGTTCCTGTGCATAATGCTATTGCTAACACTACTTCTTTGTTAATTTTAAATACGCAAGGCCTTTTGATCTTGTAGAAAGGCTCTTGTGATCAGAACAAGAGGAAAATATGTCCTGGTAAGGACCCAGGTTCTGAGAACACCTTTTAGGGTCTGACAGTTCTGCCAGACGAATCTGAGTTCTAGCCATAGCTCTGATGCTAACTACTCAGCCATCATTTCCTTGTGGTCTCTTTACAATGAAGATAACCAGCTCTACCTTCTTCAAAGGCTATTTTTAAGACAACATGATATAACAGAATTGAAAACACTATTTTATGAACATGAATAAAGTGGTAAACAAATACCTGACTTTGTGAATTTGCATGCCGCCGATCAATATATCTATTGCTTGTATCATAAGGTCTAATCTATGATGTTCTAATGATGTCTATTATTTTTTACTTTAAAACCTTTATATGTATGTATTACCAGGCTGTTCAAAATATAATTCCAAATGTGTACCATCTGTTGGATTGGGCTGTGGCAAAGCACTATGTAGTCCCTGAATCTAACCCAAAGTTCCAAGAACTAGACCATCTCTGAACTTCTTATGAGCTTAAAAACTCTAATCTGTGCAACAACAATCTCAACCTAGGCATCTATCATTCTTGCCTTTGGACTGCTGTTTTTAGCAGTTTATTTGTATTTTTTAAAGGTCATTCCCCCACCCACAAGATAGCTACATTTCTTCCAACACTACTGATGATGGAGTGTTAGGGCCAAGCTGGGTATCTGCAGAGTGCTGACTATCCAACAGTCTGCCTATGACTCATGTCTTAGATTGCCCAGCATTGGGGTGCTGGGGGTTGTCACTGCAACATTTGTAGGATTTGGAAATTCTACCTCAAGCTCAACTCCAAGGGTGTTGATTCTGGCTAACTACTTTTATACAAAACAATCCAACACTTTGACTCACTTTGGGAATCTGGCATTCTTGGGCTTTTGATATTGAGACAGTGGAAAACTTTTATATCAGTATAGGTGCTGCCAATAATTTTTATCCATTTAAGCACTTGATCTTTTACATATTTACCCAGCAATTTCCAAGGCTCCCATGGATCAGAGTTAGCACTGCTTTGCAAAGAGAAATGGCTCCACAGTGCTAATGGTCTTGCACTAGCAGGCACCAGTGAGAACATCATAGGCATAAGCTTTAATTTTGGTTTCGCACCTTAGAGAAACCTTATATTTTTAACTAGGTGGTAACTTCTTATTGTATTAACTAATCAACATAAACACAAGTATAACCAAAATGTTATTTTTAGTTTATACTGAATACTATAAAAATATGATTACTTTTTCTACCTTTATTCTTTTGATGTTAATACCTTTAAAAAGAAAAAATGATAAAAGGAAAGCATCAGTGAAAGAAAAGTGCATGACTTTATGCAAAAATAAATCAAACTTTGGTAAATAGGGATTTAACGCCTTCACCAACTTAGAATGCCAGTTTCTAACAAAGCTGCAGACGTGAGCAAAAGCACATGAGGTTTCTGTAGATGAAATACTTATCAAATGATGCAATCATGTTGGGATATTAGTTATATAATATATAAAGGTCTCCCACGAATGTACTCAGCTGTTCACACTCCCTGGGTTTTCCTATGAATACAAAGAAACCTTCGCTTAGGTGCTTGGGGCTGCGCCTCTCCAGCTGCCTCCTACCTCCCCACCCTTCACCTACAGCGTCTGCTGGTCTCTGATGAGCGCCTTCTGATTATCTGTGTCAGTTCAATTTGCTGGACACTAAGTCATGGGCAGGACATGGAAATATAAGAAGAGGGATCATGTGGCTAACCTAAATAAAGCCCATTTAATAACAACATCAAAATCCTGATGTGAGATGACCTATGGCCTGGCCTCCTAAAGGCTGGGAGAGCAAGTCTCTCATCTTCCGTTGCAGTTAATGATCTTTCCCTAAACCTGCATCAATCATCAAGTCAGCTTCTAGGAATAACATAATTTCTAGAAGAATTAAATCTGAATCTCAGCTGGTAGCAGCCACACAGGTGGGCGACAACGATATAGTCTTCCCGAAGCTCCTGCTCCTGGTTACGGGGGGCTCTTCTCCCAGCTCCTCAACCCACACACTCAGTGGGAAACAGGGTTGTGGCCACAGTGAGCTGGCGCTTTCACCCACGGCAGTGCCCATCTCTGCCACGCTCTTTGGAGTCACCACAGTGCCTTCCTTCTGTTCAGAACCATGAAGTTCCTGTGCATAAATTATTTGTGGGCCACTGCTGGAAAGGAAACAATAGGCACAAGCACAATTCTAACTAGCCTCATCCTGTGGTGTCCACGGCTTCCTGAGACACGGGAACTGTCCCAAGTCTAGTCTCAACCTCCTCTCGTGGAACTGGATTTCTACCGAGAGCTTCTGGCTCACCATTTGGTATGAAAGAAACTGGCTTTTGCAAATAACATTCGTATGATGTTTTAGTCAGTATCTGCCCCACCCACAAAGAGAGTAAGAATGAGTCCACGGTGGACCACCCAGGAGTTGTGACTTGCTGCAAAGCATCTCTCTTATGGGCTCCTCATTAGTGCTCAAAATCTCTACATTCACATTCACATTTCCTTTCCCTCTCCCTTCCCTTTCCTTTCCTTCTAGGTTAAGGTATTCATTAAAACCTTCAGTTAAGATATAAATGGTAGGAATATGAAGGTGGGGGAAAGAAGTGAGACTCAGAAATTACATTCTTAAAAGCTATCCACATTGTGGTTTTTATCAGTTATTAAAACCTTAGTACACATTAGTGTGACAACCTGGTTTACCTGGAAGTGCCCTGAGGGAACAGAACACATGGCAGAGAAGCTTGGATGGGAGAATAAAAGGTCAGGAGTTGGGAAGCTCCAAAGCCCTGGACAATGTCCAGAAGACAGACCTGCATTGTGCTGCAGAAGGACAGACTGCTGGCTATTGAGAGAGGATGGGGATAGGGAGGAGGAGGAGGCATAGAAGGGGGAACAGAAGGCCCAAAGACAAAACCTGTCTGCGGTGAGTTTGGCTGGGGCTGGCCTTTGTCTCAGCAGAGCAAGTTTCCTGACCTCAGTGGGATAACTGTGAGGCAGTCTGTGCACTTGGGGATTGAGGAGACCCACGGCTTTCTCACTTTGTTACCTCTCAAGGAGCACTCCACACCTGTACTGAGGACAAAGGGACAGTGTGGCACTGACTGACAATATCTCCAGGGCACCAAATTGGACTCCGCAGGATTTCGGATGCCGCAGTAGCCGGTGAGGCGAGCTGGCCTACAGAACAGCCTGGCAAAGGGCATAACTGAGTTAGATGCAAAGAAAGGACATGTGTGTGTTTGTGTGTGGGTGTGTGGACGTGGTGTGCACGCAAGGGAGCAGCGGTGTGGGATGGTGTCAGCATTCATTATGTGCTCCGATGCATTTTTAGTTCAGGCTACAAATGACAAATGGTGCTCTAAAGGGAGGTGTGGTCAGGCAGACAGAGAGAGCAAGGGCCTGCTGCTACCCAGGAAGCAGAAAGAAAAGAAAATCTCTCTAGTACCTAGTGACTCCCTACGCAATACCTGAAATCTCTGGCACAGTCTCTGGCACACTAGAGAATTCTGTTAATATTCTCACCAGACATTTTATTTATCAGGAAGATTAAGACTAGAAGAAAATACACAAAAAGAACAGCTGCTTTTTTGGGATGATGAGTGTGTTTTTAAAAACTTTTAAATTTGAAATAAGTATAGGTTCACAGGAAGGTCCCACAATAGGTTCAGGGGCATCCTGAGCATCCTTCATCCAGCCTCTGCCAATGTTAGCATCTTGCACAACTATAGTACAATGTCAAAACCAGGAAAGTGACATTGGGGAGCAAGCCACAGAGCCACCAGTTATACATGGATTCATTTGTGTGTGTGTGCATATAGCTGTATGCAGTTTTATCGCATCTGTAGCTACATGTAATAATCCACCACAGTCAAGATGTTTAACACCACCATCCTCACAGGGTTCTTTCATCTTAACTCTATATAGCCACCTCTTAACCCTCATCCCTAACCACTGGTAACCACTAATCTGTTCTACATCTCTATAATTATGTTATTCCACAGATGTTATATACATGGAATGCTTAGTATGTATCCTTTTGAAACTGGCCTCTGTTCACTCAGCATAAATTCCTAGAGATCCGTCCAAGTTGTTATATGCATTAATAGTTCATTCTTTTTATTGCTGAGTAGTATTCAATGATATGGACATTTAGGTAGCTTCCAGTTTTTGGCTATTACAAATAAAGCTGCTAGGAATCTTCATGTACAAGTCGCTGTGTGAAAAATAAATTTTCATTTCTCTAGGATATACGCCCAAGAATGCAACTGCTGGGTCCATTTTTAGATATGAAAGGAGTTGCCAAACTATTTTCTGGAGTGGCTGTATCATTTTACATTTTCACCAGCAATATATTAGTGATCCAGTTTCTCCACATCCTTGCCAGCATTTGGTGTTATTGTTATTCTTTATTTTAACCATTGTAGTAGGTGTGTAGTGATACCTCATTGTGGTTTTAAGTTGCATTTTTCTAAGGGCTAATAATGTTCAATATTTTTTCATATGCTTACTTGCCATCTGTGTATCTGCTTTAGTGAAACATCTGTGTATATCTTTTGCCCATTTTTATAATCAGATTGTTTATTTCTTTAATGCTAAGGTTTGGGATTTCTTTCTATATTCTAGATACAAGTGCTTTCTTCAATATGTGGTTTATAAATATTTTCTCCCAGTCCATAATTTCTCTTAGCAGGTCTTTCACAGAGCAAAATTTTTTCATTTTGCTGAGGTATAATTTATCAATTTTTCTTTTTATGGATCAAGCTATTTTTTTTTCTTTAGCCTCAAATCTAAGAACTCTTTGCCTGATTCTAGGTTCTGAAGATTTTCTGCCATGATTTTGTATTAGTTTCACACACATTTGGTGGCTCAAAACAACACAAACTTATTTCTCATTTGCAGGTGAGAAGTCTAAAATTAGTCTCACAGGGCTAAAACTAAGGTGTTGCAGGGCTGCGTTCATTCTGGGGGCTTTGGGAGAGAATCCATTTCCTTGCTTCTTCCAATGTCTAGAGGAGGCCTAGACCTGTGGCCCCTTTCTCCACCTTCAAAGCAGCAGCACAGCATTTTCAAATCTCTCCCTGGCTCTGCAAGGTTCCTTCTTCCATACAAGGTAACACAATCACAGGTTCCGAGAACTGGGATGTAGACACCTTTGGGGGGCCATTATTCTGTCACAGTTTTTTTTTTAGAAGTTTTATAGTTTTATGCTTTACATTTAAGTCTATGATATATTTTGAGTTAATTTTTTGCATATGATGTAAGGTTTAGGTTGAGGTTCATTTTTTTGTTTACGAATATCCAATTGTCCTATTAATAGTACCATTTGTCAAAAAAAGTTATCCCTTTTTAATCTACACTACCAAGCTCTTTTAGTTGGTGTATTTAGACCAATTACATTAAAAGTAATTATTGATATGTTAGAATTTAGGTCTGCCATTTTACCCTTTGCTTTTTTCCTTTTGTTTCTTATTCCTGTTTTTCTTCTTTTCTTGCCTTTATGTAGGTTATGTGAACGTTTTTTTTTTGAGTTCCATTTTATTTATAATATTATGTTTCTGAATATACTAGTTTGTATAGTTTCCTTAGGATTTGTTTTAAGTATTGCAATATACATAGATAACAAAGGTTAATGGAATCAATATTTTATCACTTTGGGTGAAGTACAGAAACCTTATCTTCATTTAGAACTCTTTAACCTCTCTATTTTTAAATACGATTGTCTTAAGTATTTCTTTCTTTCTTTCTTTTTTTGAGATAGGGTCTCACTCTGTTGCCTTGGCTGTAGTGCAGTGGCATCATCATAGCTCACTGCAACCTCAAACTCCTGGGCTCAAGTGATCCTCCTGCCTCAGCCTCCCAAGTAGCAGGGATTGTAGGTATGCGCTCGGCTAATTTTTCTATTTTTTTTTGTAGAGATGGGGTCTCACTATGTTGCTGAGTCTGGTCTTGAACTTCTGGCCTCAAGTGATCCTCCCACTTTGGCCTCCCAAAGTGCTAGGTTTATAGGCAGGAGCCACCGCAGCCAGCCTTAAGTATTTCTTCCATGTGCATTGACCACATCAGATGGAATGACTTTTGCTTCACCATAAAATATGATTAAAGAAACTCAGGAGGTAAAGGATAACCTAGTATGTTTACTTCTATTTTTTACTCATTCCGTTGTTCTTCCCTTTCTGAAAGTCCAGCTTTGTTCTGTTATCATTTTCTTTCTTGTGGAAAACTTCCTTTAGCCATTCTTTAAGGGTAGATCTACTAGAAACAAAGTCTCTTAGTTTTGCTGCGCCATGCTGGAGACTTGCATGCCTTAAGCAAGCAGTGGCTGGGCCTATTGGATGAGACCCAGCACATACCCAGGCGGTACTCTGCAGAAACTGATATGCACCACCTCCACTCCTGGAAGTGCTGGCTGGATGCCAGGTGGCCGGACCCAGGCTAAGCTCCCCTTGCCCATGAAGGTGAAGACTGTGACTAGCAAGAGGAAATTAGAGTTGAGGCCTGTTCTTCAGAGAGACAGAGCCCTTAGGAGATCAACCAAGGTGAGGAGAGCTGTAAAAACTATCATCAACAGCTCAGCTGGGATCAGAACAGAGTTTTAGAAGTTTGGGTCTAAAATACGTGAGTCCTGGGACCCTTGAACTTCTAGTGTGACACTGAGAGCCATTCCTGCATCCAGTAATCCTCTACTGGCACAGGCACCAGGCCTGCAGGTACCACATCCTCTGAGAGGAACATAAGAACACAGCCATCCACTATGGCTGAGACCTCGGATATAAGACAAAAGCCCTTGGGCAGAAGGTCAGCCCAATGTATACTACCACACCTGAACCTGAAATGGCTCGAACACTGTTGGGTATGGAAGGGTGTGGATGCCACCATGGAGAGCCACTGCACTATCAGGATTTGGTTCTTCTACTATCTCTGAATTTTGGAAACTGAAGTCAACATGCAGCTAAAACTTTGTTTCTTGCCCTTTATTTGCTTTTCTATCCCCTGGGTCATCTGGTTAGTGGATCAAAATACACAGCTGTGGATCATGGCATGTGCTATGTTTCTAGGTCAGTGTGCTAATACCTGGCTAACCCACATCTCAAAATGTTCGCGCAGTAACTCAGGTTAATTTTCATTTTATGCATTTTATACAGACTTTACATGCATATCATGTATTTATAATATACCCATTATATTGTAAGCAAATATACTAGGGCAAAATCCGGAACCCAATATATTCAGTACAGTGGTAGAGGGAGAAACTGAACCCGATCTTGGCGCCTGGGCAGCATTCTCACAGGGGAGGTAGGAGACAATCGCATGTGAGAACCAAGAGAGACTGTCTCATATGAGAATTAAGAGAGGTCACTCTAGGAACAAAGGCTTATAGAAGAAAAATCCCAGCGCATGTTAGAGGGATAGCAAGCTTACCAGTTTGGCAGGTGCTTTGGGTATGCACGGGCCAGGGGTAAGTAGTGGGAGACCAGGTTAGAAAAATAAATGCAGGCAGATCACAAAAGATCCTAAAGACCAAGTTGGGAATTTGAATATGCTTTTTGGTAGTGCAAAGTTATCAAACATTTTGGAGCAGTGAAGTGGCATGATCAGAACTGTCCGTTAGATAAATTAGTCTGGCAGCATCATACAGATGGAATAAGGAGACTGGTGGCAGGGAGATGAGGTTTCTATGGAGGGTGCAGAGGGGTGGGGAACCTGTGGCCTTTGGCCACATGTGGCCTTCTGGATCCTTGAATGTGGCCTTTTGACTGAATCCAAACTTTACAGAACAAATCCTTTTAATAAAGGGATTTGTTCTGCAAAGTTCGGATTTGGTTGAGGGACCACATGTGGGGATCTGGAGGGCCACATGTGGCCTTGAGGCTGCAGGATCCCCACCCAACTAAGCAGTGGCCATGGAAATTTAGAGGAACAGAATCACGTAGGAGAAGCTATGGGCATGGAAACTGATGGGATATTGCAACTGATTGGGTTTTGGAGCCCAGGAAGGGGAGAAGGCCCGTGGTTTTGAGTCCGGGTGCCCTCACTAGCACAGGTAGGCAATACCAGAGGAGAAGGTGGTGGGAGGAAATGGAGAGGAATGAGATTCTGCACACGCAGGGTGGGAGGTCTCAGGAGATGGCTGGAAGGGTTGGCTTAGAACTCCAGGAAGATCTCAGAGTTAGAGATCTTAATTCGGGAGGCATCTGAGCAGAGAGAAGAGTTAAAGCTCTAGGAATGGATGAGAGGAAAATGAGAAGAATGGCAAGAAAAATAAAAGAAATGGACCAAAGACCAAACCCTGGTAAGAACACCAAGAGAATATAGTAGGATTGCAGCCAAGGACAGATGGGCCGAAGAGGGCATGGGCAGTGGGGGGGAGGGGTCACATGGTGAGGGCAGGAAGTTAAGGACTGGGAAAGGGCCACAGGATTGGCCAAAGGATAACTAGGCTGTGGAGGCCCTCAAAGTACAGCTGTCAGCTAGAGGCCAGCTAGTGAAAAGAGGAACTGTCAGTTCCTCCTCTCTTTGGAAGGATGTGGCTGTTTTTGTTTTGGTTGGGAAAACACAGGAATGGTATAAGCCGAGGTAGGAAGAGCGACAAAGAAAACAAAAGAGGGAACGGATGAGGTCAGGGGCACAGAAGAGAAAAGGATCAGGCATTTCTTCCTCTGAGATAGGAGAGAGGCAGGCATGAATCAAGCTAAGAAAAAGCTTAAGGCGGAAAAAAAATGGAAATTTCAGATGTTGCTACAAACGTACTGTACAGCTGACTAGATCATTTTCCTTTTTAATAAAAATACCTTTGGATTGCTGAAATTAATATGATTTAGGTAGGGCAATGGTAGTTTCCAAATCTGACTAATCATCAAAATAAATTGGGAAACCTTGCAAAAATACAGATTCCTAGGCCCAAACCCAGGCACACTGAATCAGAATCTCTGGTGGAGGGAGCTCAAGAATCTGCATTTTAAAGTCTCTTCAGTAATTCAGACAGTTAAACCAGGTGTGAGACCTCCTGAGTTATGATTTTCAACCGTGGGTGTATATCAGAACCACAGGGTAATTCTGATGGACCAACACTCTCCAGAGCACAGGTACTGGTGCTGATATTTTTAAAAGCCCCACAAGTGATCTGAGGGACACCCTGGTTATGAACCACAGTCAGGAGACTGGATTGGAAAAATAAACTATCTGGATAGGATACTTGAATTCACCATACCAATTGGTCCTCTGTTATTTATATCGCCCAGCGATTTCCTTTGGACATTTCTCCTATAAAAATAGAAACTGCTTCTAACCTGGCTGCTGCTGGTGGGCTGATATGGTTCCCTGTGGCTTTCTGGAGATTTCTCCAGGCAGCCAGGCTTGTGGGGATACCATCTTTGGCTCTACTGGCAAGAGACTGGCTTTGGAATTTCTTGGAGTCTCTTTAAGGGAAAAAATACATAATATCACTGTTCTTTATCTTAAGTCCCCAATGTACCTTATAAAAGAAACAGTAAGATGTAGAATGGAGGAAAAGATGATTTTAAAAAGGCAATAATGGTTCTTACTTCGTTAATTAGAAAAAAAATATTAACAGGTATAATTATTTGGTCAGAAAACTCCTTGCACAATTAGGCTGATTTTTTTTTTTTTTTAAAGCATAAGCAACACACACACACACACACACACACACACACAAACCCCACAGAAAATGAGAGTCTCATACATAGCTGTTTGGCCTTGAAGGAAGCTGTAAGCCCAGCCCTTTAAATGCGTCTCAAAGAAATACAAATTTTTCTTTTATCCAAAATGATGGTGCGATCCAATTCCTGCTCCAGCAGCCACAACATATCATCTGTTGGACGCTTTAAGTTTATGGCACAGACAGAAACTGTCAGTTCCTCTTCTCTTTTATAGGACATTCACATTTGCATATTCAGCAGACAGTACAAGCCTCAAAGGCCATATTCCCCAAAATGTAATAATCCTGCTCTTGAAACACTAAAGATACAATAGTAACATGAAAATATTCTTACCCTGATGAAGGCTGGCTCCAGCTGTGGTTTAGCAAGTCAAAAACTAGTAAACTTGCTTGTAATAACATCCTAAAAATTCCAAAGGTTATTTTTCCCCATCCACAGTTAAAAAGCCATCAAGCCATCTCCTACAGAACAGTGTCACATCCGTAGCATGCCCAGGATGAAAGCAAAAGGATTCTTGCTTATAGTAATTTGTCTGGTTAGAGATTAAAGAAAAAAAAATCGGTCTTGAAGCTGTCAGCTAATATTTTTAACTTAAGAAAGAAAGCCATCTTCATGCTTCATGGAAGAACTGTGTGATTTCTGAACAGAGGTAAATTCCTCTCCATATCACATATCTGATAGGTTTTTGCATTTCAGCTCAAGGCAAACAAACAAAAGGTTATCCATGAAGTTTCAAATGGCTCTCAGTAACAAAAACTGAAGTTAGGTAGCTTTCTTTGACATCAAATTACCAAAGTATGTCACTGAAAAAAAATCCTCCTTGCAATTAATAAACAAGTTGTGGTATTCTAACAAAGTTCCAAAGCTAAGAATCTTCACATTCCAAATCTTTCCATTCCTGGAAGAGCTTTGGTATTCAGATGTTAATATGATGGCCTTTTTTTTTTTCTTCTGGAAATATTCAGGCTAAAGAGTTTGTGAAACAGACTTTTTCCATCCTATGACCTCAGTTTTAGGATTTCTTTCTTGCAAAATTTAGTTATTTTACTTGGCAGATGGCCAGAATTCATTCTCATTTTTCTCTTTCCCTTTATATTACTTTCTCTCTTTTCCCTTCTCTTTCCCTCCCTTCTTCACCTGCCTATCTTCTGTTCTTTTATGAACTAGGAGTTTAAAGTCCAGTTGGACCTACAGTCTATGTGGTGTCTGGCAGGGTTGCTGGAATTAGCAAATGAAAATACAGGATGCCTAATTAAATTTGAACTTCAGGTAAACAACAAATAATTGTTTAGTATAAGTATGTCCCAAATATTGCATGGGACGTACTTACACTAAAAATTATTTTAAGGTATTGCATGTGATATCCTAAAAAATTATTCCTGTTGATCTGAAATTCAAATTTAACTGGGCATCTTGTATTTTATCTGGCAGCACTAGTTTGGAGTTTAAACAGAAGGGATTTAAAAAAAAAAAAAACAAAGGCATCCATTTATAACTCCTAGAAGAAGAGAAATTTCCACTGCTATCCTTCTGAATGCTTTTCCTTTAAGTGTAATGTCCTCAACGGCATCGTTTATTTTTGACCCATCGAGTTGTCCACAAAGCATGCCACATCCTGATGCTGAAGAAGTCCACCCCGGGTTTCAGGTCTCACTCAGCAATCACCCCAGGCCAGAGCTTGCAAAATTGGTCCCCCAGGCAACATGGGACCTTAGGGGAGCAACAAAACCATGCAAATACTCAAGTTTTAATTGAGCATTTTCCTTCAAAATTTGAACATTAAATTTAGTGCTTTTAAAGGCACTGATACAGTTTTCTCTCCTCAATTCTTACCCTGAGGCAGTTGAGCATGATTAATTAGTAACAGATTATTAGAAAAAACAGCATAATCCAAATATACTTCAAAACATAATAAAAAGATTACTTCTTGGACATTTTGAAAAGGAAGATCAAAATACTGATATGTTTCAGACACTGAAAGCTAAGATACAGATATTAATTACATTAATTATTAATTCAGGTATATTTCTGAGCATCTTTAAACCCAGGGTGACAGATAATTCCAAAATGTTGTTCTCTTATTTAGAGACACATTAGTAGTTAGTATTTTGGAAATATTTTGAAGTGTCATAGCCAAAAATGGAGGCTCTGTAGAAGAGTGGTTAAAAGTATGGGCTCTAGGTGGGCGCAACGGCCTGTAGTCCTAGCTGCATGGGAGGCTGAGGCAGGGGCTCACTCGAGCCCAGGAGTTCTAGGCCAGCCTGGGCAACATAGTAAAGCCTCATTGCTAAAAAAAAAAAAAAAAAGAAAAAGAAAATTAAAAAATACAAGTATGGACTCAGGAGTTAAACTGGGCTTAAATCTTAGCTCTGTCACAAACTAGCTGTGTGACCCTTGTCAGGTTTCTTAACCTCTCTGTGCACATGTTCCTTATCTGAAAATGAGGATAACCACCCCAGAGAGCTGTGAGAATATGAGTAAAGTAAATGCTCAGGACATTTTGGGGGTGAGGATCATATGGGGGTGAGGATCATATGACCTAGCGTACACCGTCAATAGAAAAATAAAGCTGACACAATCAGAGAATGTCTCCACTTTTATAACTGACTCATGAGAGAAAGGATTTTTTCTTCTTGTCAAATGGATATTTTTTTTCCAAAATTATAAATAACGATATTTTACGTATTTACTCATTTAATAAAAACCTCTTTGTTTTCAGAGTATACAACTTCTAGGGCTGTGTGAAATTAGCATCATACTGTTCCAAGAAGTGAAGCGATATGATCATCAGTTCTATCCAACTATTAGTTATTTTTCTTGTCTCATCCTGCTTATTATTCTATTCACTCCCTGAAACTCCAAAAGCAAATGAATAACACTCTTTCTCTCTCTTACCCCCAAAAGCCAATTACTCTAACTCAATCCTTTAGCTTTAGCGTAAAACAGACTGTCAAATGAAATAGTCCCAAATCGCTGGGTTTCCAGCCATCTGGAAACAAGTTTGAATTTCATTTGTTTATTTCCTTTTCTTTATAACACAGCTAAGGTGTCTGTGGTTTGAGGCAGTGATAAAAACGAGTCCTTTTGAGTCAGAAACCACTGGGGTAAAATCCTGGCTTGGCCACGCTACTTGCATGTGTGAGTTCTCTGAGCCTTGGTTTCTTTATCTCTAAAATGGGAGATTTTAATGTTTGTCTCTTTTTTTGAGTTGCTGTGAAGATTCACAGGGTTGATTCATCTGTTGGGTAATCCTATATTTCAAGATATACCTGTTGTCTCTGCATAATTCTGCATAATTGTTATCACATATTATATTATTATCCTATTTTTATAAAGCATTTATGCCTGGCATACAGTTACTATTCACTATTTGTTACCTCCTGATCATGATATACCAACGCCTGTAGTATTCTAACTGAACGCTTGAAATTCCACAGAAGCTTATGTTTAAAGCAGGAATGGCCTTTTTTTCAAACATAAAAAAGTAAATGCATGCCTGTGTGTGAAAGTTTGGTCACCTGCCCATTACCCCTGCCCTCCCTGTCCCTTTGGATATTTCAGGCATTTAAGAAGCTAAAAGCGGGGTGGAATTCTCGGTGGTAGAACCTTAGAAGCAGAGGCTAACATATCTTACATGCTTTGGTGGGACCACGTGAGCGCGGCTTTACTAAAATACACTCTGCCAACAGCAGAAGGCCCTCTGAGGTGAGCAGGTGGGCCGAGGCTGGGAAGCTGTCACTCGACTTCTGCCAGCTCCTGGATTGTCAGATGAATTCCAGACTGCAGCCTCTGCGATTTCCAAGACGCCCATCTCACTGCACAGAAATACCATGCTCAGTCATCCTCTGGAGCCAGGCTTCCTGGGCCCCCTCTCCCCAGCCTCCTCGCCGGCTCTGTGGGATGCAGATCTCTTGACAACAGGGAGGGAGGGCAGACGTGAAGGGCTTGTAGGGAAATACCAGCCCTTTGCTCAGAAATGCGGTTTCTTCCTTAACATCTCTTCCACCTCATGTGCCCTCGGCACCAGGCCACAGACCTCCTGGGGTGCCGCCAAGTGGCCCTGAAGCATGCCAAACCCCACCGGAATCCTGGCTCTGCTGCTGCCAGCTGTGAACCTTCCGTGAGCCAACTCACTTTTCTGAGTCTTCTTTTTTCTCTTCTGTAATTATGAGATGTAATAATGCAGTAATACATCTCTTCGGATTGGGAGGATTAAATAAGACAACGTGTCCAGTAGGATTTCCAGTAGGAAGTACACATTTAATGCATGGGAAGTATCATTATGGTCCCAGGCTGAGAAGGGCTGGGCATTAGAGGCACGCAGGTGCAAAGAGACCCTGTGCTCTGGGGGCCGGGGGTGTGGAGACTCGGTTTGCACATATACAAGCTGCATTTTGGAGGTTTACATCTTAATTAGAAACCCAAGACGAGAAAGAATAAATCCCGCTAATGGTATTTCTGAAAGAAGACGCACAAAACGCAGTGAATATATTCCAACCATCTTTTTGTGTTTTTTTGCATTCATTCATTTATTCATGCCAATACTTTCTTATTGAATAAGTACTATGTTCTAAACGTCGGGAAAGGCTTCAACACACGAGCATGAATAAGCATTACGAAAGATAATACTGGGAGGAAGCATAACCAGTCTGTTAATGTCAGGAAATATTTATTGATTACTCACTGCAGTCAATAAATATGGTAATGTGAGCCATACTCTTCCACAGCCTGACGACTCAGAAAAATGTTGCCATCTGCTTAGGCCACAGTGAATACAGAGCAGCTAAAGTTTATTAATTAATGTCTCTGTGGACTGGAAGAGCTCACTGCAAACATGCCAAACTCACTTCTACAGACTGTCCGCCTTCCTCAGAAGTGAAGTAAGCAGTTGCTTATGTGGTCCACGTAGGGGCCACTGCAGACTTCCTTCTCCCGTGACATACACCCCGAATACCTACTTCTTGAGCCGGTGAACAGGTCCTAAAATTTTCTGAGTTGTCAGTCCTCTGAGTTAAAGCTTTCCTAGGTCCTGCGGAATGTTCATGGGTTCTCTGAGGGGCAGGGAGCCGTATAAACTAGTCACGTCCTGGCAGAGAGAGGGCCTGAGTAGGAACCGACTCACCAGTTGCAAATTTTTGGACAAGCTCTTTCAGCCTCAGTTTCCTCATTCCTCCTCTGTAAAACGAGGGAAGAAGAACCACCCACATTTCCAAGTGATTGGGAGGCTGAAGAGATGATTTATACAAAGTGACTAGGCCTGGGCTAGAGCTACGGCGGGGCCCAGAACACGCTATCTCCTTCTCCTTCCTCATCCCTTCAGCACAAAGCATCTCGTTAGTTGTCAGTAGCCTATATTGTGTTTTGTGAACAGTGGCTGATGAAAGTGAATTTGTGTGGTTGTGACCTGCATTTGTTATGAAAATATGAAGGACAGAAAATGTCAGAGTAATGGTAGGTAATGTCTGCAACACTTTTGCCTCAGTACACACATTCTCACAGGGTATGATGTAAAATGTACTTCTGACTGGGTTGTATTCTAGAAGTTTCAGGTGGGCACATACCCGAAAGAATTGAAAGTAGGTATTCAAAGAGATATTTACATACTCATGTTCACGGCAGCATTATTCGTAATAGCCAAAAGGGAGAAGCAACACAAGAGTCCATCATTGATGGATAAATGGATATACAAAATGTGGTCTATCCATACATGGAATATTACTCAGCCTTAAAAACGAATGAAATTCTGACACATGCTACAACATGGATGAACCTTGAAGACATTACGCTAGGAGAAATAAGCCAGACACAAAAGGACAAATACTGTAAGATACTACTTATCGAGGTACCCAGAGTAGTCAAATTTAAAGAGACAGAAAGGAATGGTGGTTACCAGAAACTGGGAGGAGTGAAGAGTGGGGAGTTGATGTTTAATGGATGCAGTTTGAGTTTGGGAAGAAGAAAAAATTCTGGAGATGAATGGTGGTGATGGTAACACAACATGTGAGTGTGTTTCCTGACACTGAACAGTACTCTTAAAAATGGCTTAGATGGTACATTTTATGTTATGTGTATTTTGCCACAATTAAAATTGTAAAAACTCAAATTACAAAAAAAAAAAATTTTTGAGGAACCGTAACCTAGATAACCCCTGAGGAGAGGTATGTTTGGATAAAACCCAGGCAGAGAGGAAAGACAAAGTGTGGGCCTCTGGGCAAACACACAGGGGACAGGGGAACGGACCCCTAATTTTGCTGGAAAACTCTCTTTTATGACCTTCGGGACCACAGACCTTTCAGTCTGATGTAAGAACACAGAAGATAAGGTTTGCAGTCTTGTTCTGTGATGGCATCATTTCCAGTTGACATTCTTGTGTTTTAGTGTTTTAATCTGAAAGTACAATGAATACAACAGCAATGCCTAATCTCCATCTCTTCTCCTTCAGAAGCAACAGCTGCCCAGCCTGAAGCTGACTCTTTGGTGCCTGGAGATGGGTCAAAACCTTCCTTATCCACTCACTGGGTGAGCCGAATCCCTCTGCAGGCCTGCAGTCTGGTTTGTGCATCTGCATAATGACAGGGTCTAAGAAACCCTAAGGGGCCCTTCCTCGTTCATTTTTTATTCTTTGTGTCTAATAGCTGGAGAAACAGGATCTGGCTGACTTTCTCTAGGCAAAGGCTGAATGTTTGGTTTCTCATTTTCTTAGCCAACAGGATCCTGGCAAATCACTTAAACAGATACAGAAAGGAGGTCTCTGGGGACAGACACCTCATAGACTAAAAGATCAGCCACAGTTCATCATTTTTGACACATATCGCTGGAGCCAAAATAAATATCAGGAAGGTTTTAAGTTTCTCTGAAAAAAAAAATAACATCTTTTGGTAACAATTCTCAAATTGACTTTGATCTCTCAACTTCCAGACTCTATTATGTGATCGGTTTGTGTAACCTTCTTATTAAATGCACATGCATAAATGATAGATTCCTATACATGTCCAGCACACAATTGTTCCTCTGTATTTTTTTCTCTACATTTAACATTTTCTATGATAGTGTTACAATGAGCTAAATGAGGAATTTTTAATGAATCCTTTTCATTGACACGGACATGTTGTACCTTTCATCTTTATAGATGACTCACAGAGTTGCGCATTATACATCTGGAAAAAATCTTTGGGCATCATCTAGATCTGCTCTGTCCCATCAGTCAGTGGTGTCCATCTCTTTCAAGATGTTCAAAATAGAAGTCAGTGGTGGAGAGAAATTCTTTAACCTCCTTCAGGCCATGCATCCTTCACTCTGGAGGGAGGCAAAGCCGGGCACTCCTTGCCGACAGCCCTGTCCTCTCAAGGGTTGGAGGAGGGCTTGCTCTCGTTGACCTCTCTGGAGTAGACTGATCGCTCAGTCTTTCTTCTCCACAGACCCAGCTTCACTAGAAGACTTTTCAAACCTTTCTAATAATTTTTGTTTTTACCATCCTTAACTCTAAGTTTTTTACTTTTTTTTTTTTAAAGAAGAGATTAAGATTCTAATAAGACTCTGATCAGTACCAACTGCAGATACAAGGCTGTTTTCTACCTTTTGTAAGTTATACATATTGTTATAATAGCAGTAACAATGAAATCAATGAATGCCTTCTAGGTAATGGGCACTTTCTATATATTAATTCCAACTATTGTATTAACTTTTGAAGAAGGAACATTTCATGGGTCACTCTAATTCTATCTGAGCTTATAATAATTTCCATTACTGCATAATATAAACACATGGATGGACCATTTTCCTTCTACCGCATTTTATTTTTTTCTCCTAGGAGTTTAACACTTTGTGTTTAATCCTATTTCTTTAATTTATAAAATAAGATCATTTTAAATCTCCATTTATGCTTTAAAGCTAGAGTTCATTTGTTCAATTGAGGGCCATCTACAAATGTACAAGGGCATGCCCTTGGGATTTTTCTACAAGCCTTATGATTGACCTTTGACTCAAGAGTGGATTTTTCAGTGGTGGGCAAATCTGGATTAAGCAAGCACTGTGATCATGCCAAACTGTGGCCTTCACAGAATTTTGGAAATCTTCATTTGCTTATTCCTAGAATTTTTCTATTACAGAAGACAGTTTAGTTGGCCTATCCCCCTCTTCAGGCATTACCTTAATCACTCGGTCTTCCTGGGATAGTTACTGTCTGCTGAGGAACCACACAAGAGCTCTGCCATAGCAGCAGAACGAGACGGTGATTAAGAGCCTGGCTTCCAGGATCTGAATCTTGGGTTCAGATCCTGCCTTTGCCACGCTAAGCTATCTAAATGTAGGGACATTAATTAGCCTCTTTTGGCTTGTAAAATGGGAGTATTACTGGATTATTGCAAGGGGATAAAACATGTCAAGTGCCAGGAGTTATACCTTGTCAAGGTAAGTGCTCAAAACAGGTTAACTGTTATTATCATTAGGTAGAAAAGCTGTCACATAAATATTTTTATCCTTTATCTATTTATTTTTTATTTCTTATTTTTAGTTGAGGTAAAATTTATGTGCAGTGAAATGCACAGATCTTAAGTGTAAAATTCAGTGAGTTTTGATAAATACATACATCCTTGTTACATTGCTCAAATTAAGATACAGAACCTTCTATTAAGTCACTCTAGATTACTTGTCGGGTATATGCATTGCAAATATATTCCCCTAGTTTGTGGCTTGCCTTTTCATTGTGATAAGATATTTTTAATCTTGATGAAAGTCCAATTCATTAGAACTTTATTGTTGCATGGTTTTGTGGCCTCTGTAAGAAATTGTTGCCTATTCCCAGGTTGTTAAGATACTGTTCTATGTTTTTCTCTGGAAGCTCTGCTGTTTTAGCTTTTATATTGACGATCCATCTCAATTGCATGTCGTGTGAGATTCCTTTTTCCCCCAGTGATTGTTGTTCTGGCACCATTTGTTGAAGAGACTTGGGTTTCCTGACTGACCGGCTTTGGTGCCTTTGAGGAAAATCAATTGACTCTATGTGCGTGAGTCTATCTCTTGACTCTTGTTTTGTTCCACTGATTTATTTGTCTGTACCTATATCAATGCCACACTATCTTAAATTACTTTAGTTTTATAGTAAGTATTGAAATCAGGTAATGTAACGCCATCCTTGTTCCTTAAGATTGTTTTGGCTATGTAGGTCTTTTGCTTATCCATAAAAATTTTAGAATCAACCTGTAAGACCGTTTTTCTACAAAAATGTCCTGCTGACCTTTTTTGATCAAGATTGTGTTCAATCTACAGATCAGGGCCGGGCGCGGTGGCTCACGCCTGTAATCCTAGCACTCTGGGAGGCCGAGGTGGGAGGATCGCTCAAGGTCAGGAGTTCGAAACCAGCCTGAGTAAGAGCGAGACCCCGTCTCTACTACAAATAAAAATAAATTAATTGGTCAGCTAAAAATATATAGAAAAAATTAGCCGGGCATGGTGGCACATGCCTGTAGTCCCAGCTACTTGGGAGGCTGAGGCAGGAGGATTGCTTGAGCCCAGGAGTTTGAGGTTGCTGCGAGCTAGGCTGATGCCACGGCACTCTAGCCTGGGCAACACAGTGAGATTCTGTCTCAAAAAAAAAAAATCTATATATCAGTATGAAAAAACCGAGTTATTAACACTATCAAGTCTTCCAATTCATGAACATCTCTCTATTTAGTTAGGTTTTAAATTTCTCTCATCAATGCTTTGCATTAATAGTTTTCATTTGTACAGGTCTTGTATGTCTTTTGCTAAATTTATTAAGTATTTTATGTTTTTTATGTCATTATAAATGGAATTGCCTTTTAAATATTATTTTCCAATTACTTATTGTTAATAAATAGGAATACAATAGATTTTTGGATATTGACCTTTATAATTTACTTACTGATTCTAGTAGTTGTTTAGTAGTAGTCCTTAGGTTCTTAGGACTTTTTCTGTAAACAATCATTCTTTTCAATCTTTATATCTCTTATTTCTTTTCCTTGCCTTATTGCACTAACTAGAACTCCAATAGAATGTTGAATAGCAGTGATAAGAGTAGACATCATTGCTATATTCCTGATCTCAGGAGGAAACTGTCTGGAGTTTCAACATTGAATATGATGTTAGCAGGTTTTTTTTTGTTTTTGTTTTTGTTTTTGGTAGAATCTCATTATTACATCAAGTAAATTTCCTTCTATTTTTTTCTTTTAAAATCATGAATGGGTGGTGCATTTTGCCAAATGCTTTCTCTGCATCTACTTAGATGACCATATGGTTTTTCTCCTTCATTCTATTAGTATGGGGGATTACATTAATTGATTTTCTAATGTTAAACCAACCATGTGATAAATCCTACTTAGTCATAATGAATTACATCCTTTTCACATATCACTAGATTAGATATGCTAATATTCTGTTAAGAGCTTTGACATCAGTGTTTATGCAAACATGGGATACTGGATTATAATTTTCTTTTCTTTCAACGTTTATGTCAGGTTTTGGTATCAGGATTACACTGGCCTTATACAATGAATTGGGTAGCTTTTCTTCCTCTGTTTTCTGAGAGTTTGTGCAAGACTGTTAGTTTACTCATTGGTGTTCCATTGATATAAACATTCGTTATTTAAAGTTTTGATAGAATTTACCCGTGAAACTATCTGGCCCTGAAGGAATTCTCTTTGTGGAAGAGATCTGATTATGAATTCAATTTATTTAACAGCAATAGAGTCATTCAGATTTTCTATTCATTTTGTGGTAACTATGATAAATTCCATTTTTCAAGGAAATTGATTATTTCCTCTGAGTTGTCAAATTAATTGGCAGAAAGTAGTTTATAACATCCACTTATTGTTTAAATATCTATAGGATATACAATGATGTCCCCTCTTTCATTGTTGATGTTGGTAATTTGTGTTTTTTTTCCTTGATCAGTCAGTCTTGCCAATGTTTTGTTAATTTTAATAATCTTTTAAAAGAACCAAAATTGGATTTTATTAATTTTCTCTTTTGTTAATCTCTGTTCCTATCTTTATTGTGTACTCCCTCCTAATTATCTTGAGTTTAGTTGATTCTTCTTTTTCTAGCTTCTTAAAGTAGATACATCATTTACTAACATTAAACTTTGTACTTTTCTAATATAAGAATGTAAAGCTATAAATTTCCTTTTGTGGTGATTATTGTTTTAGTGAATCCTACAAATTTTCATAAATTATACTTTTATTTTCATTCAGTCCAAATTACTTCCTAATTACTTGTGATTTATTCTTTAACTGAAAGACTATTTAGAAGTATTATTTAATTTCCAATATTAGGTATTTTCTAGATATTTTATTGCTATTGACTTTCAATGTAATTATATTATAATCATAGAACATACTCTGCACAATTTTCATTCTACAAAATTTATTGACACTCCTTTTATACTATTCACAAAAAAGTCTACCTTTGTGAATACTTCATGTGCATTTGAAAGATTCTGTATCTTGTACTTGTTGGGTATAGTGTTCTATAAATGTCAATTATGTCAAAGTGGCTGATGAAGTTGTTTAAATATTTTATATACTTCCTAATATTTAAATTTTTCTACTAATTGCTGAAGAAAGAGGTGTTAAAATCTCTAATTATAACTGCAGTCTTATCAGTTCTTGTTTTATGTATTTTGAAGGTCTCTTAGTAAACATATACATATTTATAATTATTATATCTTCCTCATTAAACAGATCTTTTTAGCATTACAAAATGTCCCTTTTTATCTCTTGTAATATTCTTTGCCTTTAAGTCTATTTGGTAGCATTAATACACTCACACCAGCTTTCTTATGCTTTTTGACACAGTTTATCTTTTCCATCTTCTAGCCCCAACCTATTTGCGTTCTTATATTTAAAGAGTGTATCTTTTAGACAATAGGTGGTCTTGATTTTATAGCCAGTCTGATAATATTTTCCTTTTAATAGGAGTTTTCATGTTGATGCTATGGTTTGGATACAGTTTGTTTGTTCCTAATCTCATGTTGAAATCTGATCCTTGACACAGTGGTAGTGGGACGTGGGGCCTAGTGGGAGGTGTTTGGTTCATGGGGGTGGACCCTTCATGAATAGATTAATGCCCTCCCTGGGGGTGAGTGAGCTCTCCCTCCTGCGAGAATAGATTAGTTCTAGAGGGGATGGGTCACTTCCTGTTAGAGTGGGTTGTTATAAATCCAAGATATCTCTCCGGTTTCCCTCTTCCAATGTGCCCGCTTCGTTTTTTACCTTCCCTGCCATATTCTGATGCAGCACAAAAGCCCTCATCGGAAGCCAAGCAGATGCTGGCATCATGCTTCTGGGATAGCCTGAAGAACTAGAGCTAAATAAACCTCTTTTCTTTATAAACTACCCAGTCTCAGGCATTCTGTGATAACAACACTAAACAGACTATGACAGTCCATTTACATTTAATACAATTATTAATATGGCTAGGTTCAGGCTTACTGTTTTTCTATTTGTTTTCCATTGATACTTTCTGTTTTGCATCTCTGTTCTTTCTTTCCTGCCATCTGTTGCGTTAATCTAATTTTTTTTGGTATTTTATTTTATAATAATTCCTCTGATGACTTTTCAGTTCTGCTGCCTTTTGGTATTTGTTTTTAGTGGTTCCTCTGGGCATTACAATGTGCACTCTTATCTTATCACTAATATACTTAGATTTAATACTGTACCACTTCACATAAAATGTAAAAACCTTGCAGCTGTGCAATTCCATCTGCCTTCCCTTATTCCATTTTTATCATATATTTTACATATGCATACATCACAATTCCACAAAACAATCTTTTTTACTTACATTAGCAATTTTTCACATTTACCCATATATTTATTATTTCCTGTAAATATTTTCTTCTTGTAGGTCTGAGCTTCCATCTGATCTTATTACCCTTCAGCCTGAAAAATTTCCTTTGTGAATTTATTGTAGTGAAGGCCTACATGAATTCTCTCAGATTTTATATATCCAAAAATATCTTTATTATAACTGTTAGTTTTGAAGGATATTTTTGTTCATTTGGAATTCTGGCTTGACAGTTCTTTTTTCTCTTTTGGCCTTTTAGCACTTAAAAGACGTTTTTACATTGTATTATAGCCTCTGTGTTTATGATGGGAATGCTTTAGTTAACAGTATTCTGTTTCTCTGTATATAATATATCATTTTTCTCTGGCTGCCTTCAAGATTTTCTCTTTATCTTTAGTTTTCCACTATGTCCCAAGGTGTGGTTTTATTTGTATTTATCCTGCTTAGGGTTTGCTGAGCCTCTTGGATCTGTAAGTTAGTGTTTTCATGCAGTTTGGGAAGTTTTCAGCTATTATTTCTTCAAATTTTGGGATGGTGGTGGTTATTTTCTTTCTTCTCTCCTCTGGTACTCTAATGCATGTATATTAGACTGCTTGGTTTTATGCCATAATTCACCAAGATGTCATTCATTGTTTTTTAATCCTTATTCTGTCTTTTATGTTGAATAAATTCTTACTGATCTAAGTTTAAGTTTACTGATCCTTTATTTTGTTATTTCCACTCTTCATTTAACACCATCCAGTGAATTTTTCATTTCAAATATTACACTTTTCAGTTCCAGAATTTTCATACAGTTCTTCTTAATAGTTTCCATTTCCCAGCTGAGATTTCCCTTCTTTTCAGTCATGAGGACCATATTTTTCTTTATATTCTTGGACATAACAGTTGCTTTAAAAATCTTATCTGAAAATTCCAACATCTAGGTCACCTTAGGGTCTATTACAGTGGCTACATTTTCTCTTGACTATGGATCACATTTTCCTATTCACATATCCCTTAATTTTTAATCAGATATGAACATTGTGGATGATATAGAAATTACAGACTGTTTTCTTCCCTTAAACAGTACTGATTTTTTTGTTCTATCAGGCAATTAAATTTTTAGCTGATTTAGCTTGAACTTGTGGATGCTTTGTGTTACACTTTGTTAGGGAAGATCTGTGTTGGTTTTGCCCTTTGTTTTAGCGTGACTCCTTTACTCTGAAAGCATAGCTCCTCTGCTATTTCGACAGAAAACCAAGCCCCTCTAACTTGGGTGGGATTCAAACTCCAAACTCTATAGGCAGTTACCTGTAGGTAGTAGGCAGCAGTTGAAATCTCTGCTCAGCTTTTTCAGCTTTCTAGTTATTGTTTTCCGCTGGGCTCACTGGCATCTTCCCCACAGATATACAGTTTAGCAGTTATTGAAAGATTGATGGGAATTTATATACAGAACCAGAGGCTCTCTTCTCTATGGCTCCCTCCTTTCTGGGATTTATCCCCTTAATTACCAGCCACTCTGGCAGCCCTGAACATCCTGTGCCACCTCAGGCCACTACACCTGTGGATTTCTCATTGACTTCTAGTTCTTCTTCATGGACTGGGTGTTTTCTCAGGGGAGAAGCTGTATAAATGCAGTTCTCACCCAGTCTAGTGCCCTTCTTTCCAGGATCAAATTTTGTACATTTTCTGCCTTCTTGTAGTTAGAATACAAATAGTTTTTTGTTTTTTTTTGAGACAGAGTCTCACTCTGTTGCCCAGGCTAGAGTGAGTGCCATGGTGTCAGCCTAGCTCACAGCAACCTCAAACTCCTGGGCTCGAGTAATCCTTCTGCCTCACCCTCCCGAGTAGCTGGGACTACAGGCGTGTGCCACCATGCCCGGCTAATTTTTTCTATATATTTTTAGTTGGCCAATTAATTTATTTCTATTTTTAGTAGAG
>CAUYPO010078849.1:0-28466 GCA_963574435.1 Cheirogaleus major
GCAAACTCCTGGACTCAAGCGATCCTCCTGCCTCAGCCTCCCGAGTAGCTGGGACTACAGGCATGTGCCACCATGCCTGGCTAATTTTTTCTATATATTTTTAGTTGGCCAATTAATTTCTTTCTATTTTTAGTAGAGACAAGGTCTCCCTCTTGCAGGCTGGTTTTGAACTCCTGACCTTGAACGATTCTCCCGCCTCGGCCTCCCAGAGAGCTAGGATTACAGGCGTGAGCCACTGCGCCTGGCCAGTTTCTCAGCTTTCTTGTCCTAACTCCCGGGCAGTTTTAAGGAGTCCTGATTGGGTATGTTGTAGAATGTGCCTCCCTTGGGATTTTCCTGCCGTTGTTCTCATGATTGAACTGGAGCGACAGGTTTTTGGACGGCTCTTCTTAATTTCAGTTTCACCATACGTCAACAGAAAAGAACCCAAACTCTGTAAAATAATTTAAAGAGGTTTATTCTGAGCCACGTGTGTGGGACCATGGCCCGGAGCCACGCCCAAGAAGCTTGAGCAAGTGGTCTGGCCGTGGCTGATTTACAGTGGGTTTCATACATTTCAGGAAGACAGGAATTATATAATTAAAGTCATAAACCAATGCATGGAAGGAGTACATTGGTTTGGCCTGAAAGGGCAGGACATCTTGAAGTGGGGTATTACAGGTTTTTTTTTTTGAGACAGAGTCTGGCTCTGTCGCTCTGGGTTAAGAGAGTCTCGTAGCTCACAGCAACCTCAAACTCCTGGGCTCCAGCGATCCTGTAGCTGGGACTACAGGCACGTGCCACGACGCCCGGCTAATTTGTCTACTTTTTGTAGAGACGGGGTCTTGCTCTTGCTCAGGCTGGTCTTGAACCCCTGAGCTCAAGTGACCTTCCCACCTTGGCCTCCCAGAGTGCCGGGATTACAGGTGGGACCCACACTCCCCGCATCTTAAGTTACAGGTGGGTTTAAAGACTCTTTGATTTGTAATTGGTTAAAGAAATGGGGATTTGTCTAAAGGCCTGGAATGTTCTAAATTAAGATAAGGACGTCTGTTAATCGGAGGCAAGCCACCTACCCTATAACTGAGGAGTGGTTTGAACTTTGTCCTCGCACAGCCTTAGGCCTGTTAATGAGTCACAAAGGAGGTCTGGGGGGGGGGGGGCAGCGTGACGTGCATGTCCTACTTCCCTTCTCAGGACCAGCAGCTCAGCTTTGGGGTATTTCTGGGCTGCCCTTGGCCAAGAGGGCGTCCATCAGTCAGCTGGGGGCTCAAGATTCTACTGTAGTTCACAGCTTTAGTTTTCCGTTTCCACTCATTTCCAAGGTCTTAGGTCAGCCCCTTCCCTCCACCCCGCAGGGAGGCTGTTTCTCCTACGTTTGCAACACAGTGAGATTCCATCCGGGACACCTCAACCTCTTAACTGGTTATTAAAGTTTGCACGCAGCAAGGTTCACTGTTCTGCGTGGAGCTCTGTGGGTTTGAGAGACGCATAGTGTAAGGGTGGCCTTGGGAAGAATATCAGGGAGATCCCTAATCCACGATTCCCCAGTGACAGGTAAAGATCGGTCTCGAGAGTTCGCTCTCCAACAGGCACTTGCAGGGGTTCTGTTTGCACAGCTTCCCCAGAGCTGAGTGGATGGAAGGGAGATGGAAATCACCCTCTTTCAGAGTTTTTTTTTAGAATCTGCTTTTGCAGAGTTCTGGAGTAAACAGCAGGAGAAGGAGCTACAGCCTAGGCCACTCTGAGGACCTAAGGACGGAGTCAGATGATAATCCCTTCTCCAAGGACGGCCGGAAACCGAGTCTTGGACTGTGACACCTTGCAGTGTTTGGTACCACCTGCTGCCGCTTTTGCTATCAGCTGACAGCTGGCACCTCGTTTTTCTCTCCCGGTCCCCATAAAAGCAGCCAGCCCCGTGGCCTCCCTGGGTTGGGTACCCCTTTCCTTTCTTTGGGGTGCCACCTGCCACGTCTCTCTCTCTCTCTTCTAAGAAGATAAAATAAACTTTCTTTTTTTCTTTTATATATCTTAATTTCTGCGTGAGAAATCTTCCTCCACCCGCGCCTGGAGCACCTACTAGCCTCTCCACCCCAACACGTGGTGTCCCGTATCTGCTGTTACAATGTCACACAGATTCGTTTTACAGCCCTAAAATATCCCCTGTGCCCCACGTGTCTGATGTTCCTTTCTTCCCCAGACCCCCGGCCACCACGGACCTGTTTTCCTGAATGTGTTCTATGGCGGTTTTTGGTGAACAATTTTACAGAGTTACGAATGTTTCATTTGCCCCTTTTCCTACTTTGCTGAGAGATTTTTTGAAAGTCACAACTTCATCCCGTGAGAAAATGACATGCTTCTTGCCCGAAATGTAGTCACGTGGGATCGGCATTGACTGGATGCTGATATCGAACCTTCCCGAATCCCTGGGACCAACCCTGGGAGCATCAGGGTCCCGGCTGGGAAGAGATGCAGGTCCAGACCGGGTCACCTGCGGGAGGGTTTACTGAAGGGTCCTCCACAAAGGTGCTGGCAGCGTGTGGAGACCTCGAGGGACAGAGCATGGCCCGGGGCTGGCCAAAGGCATGACTGGGGAGAGAAGTTTCTGGAACATCAAAGAGAGTGTTCTGGAGAGAGGGGCAGGTGTAGAGGAGCCCTGACACTCCTGGGAGATCCCACACACTCACCTGTCCACCTGCTGGTCACGTCAGCTTACCTGGCACGCCTGGCAGAGTGGGGGGAGGACTCAGTGTCACACCCATGATTCTCCCCGATGTGCGTTCACCCTACGCCATCCCAGAGTCTCATTGGGGCTGAAAAAAATGTTATTTTTAAAGAAATCAGTAAACATACAATAAACTTTACATGGAAGGACACAGGTCAAGGCAGCTCAGACGGCTTCGGAGAGAAGAACAGGGAGGGCTGGACTTGGGAGACCCGGACGGGGCTGGGTGCCCGGAGGAACCCTGGGCCTGAGGTCTGCAGAATCCACACTCGGGCTTGAGGGAGGAAGTGAGATCTGAGGCCGGGGAGCCACGCGGGGCCACTGCGCCCCACGTTCTTGGACTCTGAGTCCCCGCCCTGCCCAGGAGTCTCAACGTCTGCCTGACCACGAGGGTGGGGCAGGAGCAGGGAAGGAGGGAGGGTCCCCAGGAGGAGGGGAGGAGGAGGGGTGCAGGTGGCGGGGCAGAGACAGGGGGCAGGAGTCCCAGGTCACTCTGACCATCAGTCTCAACAGAGATATGGCTGAGACCTGGGTGGGGCGGGGCTTCCAGTGGCCCCACCAGAACCCCAGACCACCAGTGCAGGGGTGCGTGGCAGGCGGGGCTCGGGTTCCTGCCCAGCCACTGCAGGCCCTCAGGAGATCCCAGGCCAGGGGGGGTGGCCCTTCCTCCAGGACCCCCGCCTGCAGCCCCTCCCCCACAGGGGGGCAGAGGACTGGAGGGCTTCAGGGACCACCCGTCAGCACCAAACAGAAAGCGAGACTGGAAGTCTAGCTGTGATGAAGGGACATGTCACTTTATAGGGCAGGAAACCACGCCACCCAGCACGGCACAGTGGCAGGGGTGGGGCAGCTGTCCCCAGCCGTGGGCGTCCCTTCAGCACAGACAGACGGGATGACCACATTGTTTATTGTCCAAACCAGGACACCCTGGAGAGAAACAGAGGCTCCTAATCATGACACAGGGACAAGAGGGACAGCCGGGATCCCTGGCCGCCCTGTGCAGGGGGGAAGCAGGTTCCATTGTGGGCTGAGGAGCCACAGGCTGAGTGTATCTGTTTGTTGCCGCATAACGAACTGTCCTCAGACGTGGACTCCAGTGGCCACATATTTTGCTCACAAATCTGCCGTCTGGGCAGGGCTCAGCGGGGCCGTCTCATCTCCACTGGGGGCTGGGGGCTCCACCTCTATGGCGGCCACCACCGGTGAGCAGGTGGCTGCGGGCTGTGGGTCAGGGGCCTCGGGGCCTGTCCCGGAAGGCCACTCCCAGCGTGGCGCCCGGGGCCCCAGGAGAACAAGACGGAGGTTCGTGGAATCTTTAGGGCTGTGGAAAGGAATCTGAAATGGAGCCGGTGTGTCAAGGAGCCTGGAGTGCGTGGGGAGATAGCCCCAGCCATGCACACAGCCCGATGGAATCCGACCTGTCGGACTCGGCCGGATCATAAAGGCAGCTGCGTTTGACCTGAACTGTTTGCACTGGGCGCTCGCTGGCCTCCCCCAGAGACCGTGGCACTGGACGGGCGGCTCCTCACCTGCAGGCCCTGAGCTGCCAGCTGCCGGCAGTCACGGGCTGGGCGAAAACCTCCCAGACTCGTAAACTCACAGGGACCTTTGTAAGCCCCTGCCCGGCCTCACCCTCGAACACGATTTAGCTCTTGCTAGATCCATCTCCCGGAGGCGAACCCTAAGACCCCGTTAGAGCACCCGTCCTTGTGTTCTGCTCTGCAGAGTTTGCTCCTCTTCTTACGAGTTGGCAGAACCTCGCCTGGCAAGTCACTCTGCTCGCGGCAGCTGTGCTCTGTCCACCGAGGCTGTCCCAGGGCCTGCCCGGTGTCAGGGGAGGGGACACAGCCCCTGCCTCTCGGGGGAGGGCTGGTGGCACGAGAGAGAGTGTGGTGGCCGTTCTGGGAACACGGTGTGCCGAAGGAGAGGTGTGGGGTGGCTGTGTGCCTTACAGGGA
Organism: Cheirogaleus major; assembly: GCA_963574435.1. NCBI lineage: Eukaryota > Metazoa > Chordata > Mammalia > Primates > Cheirogaleidae > Cheirogaleus > Cheirogaleus major. The sequence continues at coordinate 4,662 of CAUYPO010078849.1, forward strand.
ACACCCGGGTCCCTTGCGTGGGCAGCTGTGCCTCCGCGGTGCGTGCACGGGAGGGGAGCGCTTTGCTGAGCGTGGGTTTGCGCGGCGCCCTGGTGTGAGCGGAGCTCTGCAGGCTGCTGGAGCTGCGCCAGCCCAAGTCTCTGCTCCCTTCCCCTGGCGGTTCTCTTCTGGGGGTGCCAGGACTCTCTCGCCCTCGGCCCCCTCGGGGCTGGTCAGCCCGGGCGGCCGTGGCGGCACTGCAGACGGCGCTGAGGCGTTTGCCCGCAGAGCTGGCGGCTGGACGTCCATGCTGCAGGTGCCGTCAGAGCTGGATTCTGGTGGAACCTTCTTCCCGGCTTTCAGACGGCCCCTTGCCGTGTCCTCGCGGGGCCTTTCCTCCCCACGCACACCCCGGTGTCGCCGACGCTTTCCGGAAGGCCACCGTCCTATCGGATCAGGACCCCACGCTGCGACCTCATTCAACCTTAATTGCCTCCTAAACACCCTGACTCCAAATAGGGTCACGCTGGGAGTGGGGGCTTCGGCGTGTGAATCTGGGGGGTCGCAGTTAGTCCATGACGCCCTCCTAGTCCCTGCCTGAGCCGTCGGCCTCTGCCAGCTCCCCCGTCCCGGCCTTGGCCCTGGGGGCCGCCTCTTCTCTCCAGTGCATGTGCCTGCGCTGGGCGGTCGCGTCCTGTCCCCTCTGTGAGAGCTGCCTGTGTGCAGAGCCACCCGCTGCCCACCTGGCTCCCTCCTGCCGTCACCCTCCCCTCCCTGCTCTCCGCGAACACCGGTGAGCAGACGCCCGCTCCAGTCCCTGCTGTCGGGTCTTTTGGGTGTGTGTGTGCCCAGCCGTGGAGCTGATAAGTCACATGGTGATTCTGTTTTTGTCCTGAGATGTTGCCACCCCACGGCGGCTGTGGCCTTTCACATTCCCTGGCTTGGGGGTCCTCCATGCCCGTCCTCCCCTCCCTGCTGCTTGGCAGTCACGACCCTTCTACTGTCTGCAATTCTGCCTTTTCCGGAATGCCATAGAATTGGAGTCCTACAGGATGTGGCCTTTTCAGACAGGTTCTTTGACTCAGTGATATGTGTTTCATTTCTTCCACGGCCTTGCGAGGCCTCACAGCCATGTTTTAGGTTTTAACTCTTATCGACTTTGTACACTCATGTAATTAGCGGAGTCGACTGGGCCTGCAAGTTCCTTTTCCCGTTCGCTCTTTTCCGTCTTCTTCTTCGCAAAGGCCACGGTCTGGCACCACCGTTGCCCGGACTAATGGCTCTCAGGCTGAGCACGAGCTGCCTGCTGCTCTCAGACACTGAAACATCGAGGCCTCCTGGATTCGGAGAAGGATGTAGAGGTGGCTAGGACTCTGGTCCCCACCTCCCCACAGGACACGCAAAGCCACCAGGATCTCACAGCAGAGACGCATGGACACCGCCCGCCGTCCGGCCAGGCGGCTGCGCGGCCCGGGGAGCACAGGGCGAGTGGCAGGAGGAGGAGACTCGACAGCTGTGAGGCCGGAGGTCTCTGTGCAGGAGGAAGCCGGGGGCTCCGGGGGCTCCCTAGAGGCTCACTGAGCCAACGAGAGGAGCAGCTCAGGCTGAGGGGCTGCTGCACTCGCCGGGGGGGGGGGGGCGGGGGGAGGCGGACCGCACGGAGTCCGAGGGCCCGAGGCTGCCCGGCCCCAGTGCTGACCAGCCCAGGCCTCCCTGAGGAGGTGAGCAGGACAGGCCCTCACCGGGCAGCACGGGTGACAGACACGGGGGAGAAAGGATGCCCAGACACAGGGGGCACAGGAGGGAGCGCGGGCCTGGAGCGGCCCCGCCCGCCACACCTGCCTTCTGAGCCCCAGGGAGCCAGGGGGACGTGAGCGTGAGCCACGGACGCTGACCCAGGCGGATTCCACACAGGAGACACTCCGGGGAGAAAGGGAGCGGAGCTCCGTCCCTGCAGACGGCGAGGGCACACTCTGTCACCCACTGCTGCACGACAGGTCACTGCAGAGCTTAGCGGTTTGGAACAGGAACCAATTACAGCTTTCGTGGCTTTTGTGAGTCGACGTTGACTCGTGGCTTGTTTGGGACGCTCTGGCTCGAGGCGTCTCCTGTGGTCAGATGCCTGCCAGGGTTGCTGTCATCTGAAGGCTGCCGGGGCTCAGGCACCCCCTCTAGGCGGCTGGCGGTCGGGTCCCCTCCGGGAGGGCCTTGCCGCTGCCTGATGAGGCAGCACTGGCTCTCCCCAGCACGGCTGCCCTGGGGGAGCTGCGAGGCCCTTCCCGATCTAGCCCGGAAGCCAGCAGGGTGACATCTCCCACGCCCTGCTGCTGGTGCCGTGGGCGGGGCCGCCATGAGCAGCCAAGCCGGGAGCAGGGGACGGCGGAGCCTCAGAGCTGGCCGAGATGCGAACAAGACCTGACACGAGGAACACGGAGAAAAGCCACGGAGACGAGGGTGCGACGTGGGAAAATCAACACAAACCGGAACCAGGGAACTTAGAAAGGAGAAGAGAGAATGTAGAAGAGCATCAGAAATAAAATGAAAGATTGTTTTAGGAGTGAAGAGTAAACTGGAGGGAACACAGAGGGAATAAACACAACAGAAAATGTTTTCAGATACAGATAAAAAGGAAAAATTTAAAATATGGGAAAGAAATGAAAGAAGAAGTGGGAAGGGCTCAGGAGAAAACCCGCGAATCCAGGAGGCGGCAGAGATGATCCACCGGGTGTTTCTCCGGAAGGGACGCAGGAAACACCACCAAGCACACATGCAGGAGCGTCACATGGGGGGGCGCAGGTCAGAGCCGCAGGGAGACCCCACTTCACCCCGACGGGAAGGCCAGACTCACACAGGCCGCTCCCTTGTGCCGGCAAGCGCGTGGGGACCGAGGCACTTGGCGCTGTTGCTGCAGTGCCACGTGGTGCAGCCACCTGGGAGAGCAGTCCGGCAGGTCCCCAAAACGCTACGCGTGACGTTACCTGTGACCGGCATTTTCAGTCTCAGGCATAGACCCAAGAGAATTGAAGACCCATGTCCGTGCGAAAGTCTGCATTAACATGATAGCCGCGTTACTCATGGTTGCCAGACGGCGGACAACCCAGATGGCCGTCAGTGGATGAATGGATAACAAACATACGGTATTCACGCGGTGGAATATCACTCAGCAAGGAAAAGGAGCGAGGTACTGACACCGCTGCGGCACGAGCCTCGGCACCGCCACGCTAAGTGAAAGAAACCAGTCACAGGGGCCTAGCATGGCGCGGCTCCCTGCACAGGGAGCGTCAGAGCAGGCAAAGCAGGAAACAGATGCGCGGCCGCTCGGAGCCGTGGGGGTTGGGAGTGTGCGCAGCGGGTGGGAGGTGTTTCTGGGCGATGGAAATGTTCTAGGATTGGATCGTGGTGGGGTGGTCTGGTCACATGACTTTGTAAATATAGCATACTGAAAACCGTGGCGTGGGACGCCATACATGGGTGAATTTTATGACATGTAGATTGTATCTCAGTCAAGCTCTTAGAAAGAGAAACTGAGGAAAGGAGCCGACCCGTACTAACAGGAGCTGCTGGGGAAGGCGCTGGAGGGAGCCGGCCAGCGCGAAGAGGCTGCAGCTCAGATGCTGGAAGGACATGTCACACGCGCAGCGTGACCAACGCTGACACACACTATTGTAGAGTTACTGGACATCGGAGGAAAAGATCCTCCGGTCACGTCCGGCAAAATGACCAAGTCACATATCAGGGAAAGAAAATGGGACTGTTGAGACTTTCAAGCACAATGCTGCACGTGAGGAGCAAGTGCAGTGGCAGTTTTGGGTACAAAAGAGAAGAAAGAGTGAGCGGAGGTTTTTACATTTGGCCAAATAACTTTTAAGAAAAAATGCTATTGGCCGGCACCGTGGCTCACGCCTGTAATCCTAGCACCCTGGGAGGCCGAGGCGGGAAGATTGTTTGAGCTCAGGAGTTCGAGGACCAGCCTGAGCAAGAGCAAGACCCCGTCTCTAATAAAAAATAGAAAGAAATTAGTCAAACAACTAAAAATATATAGAAAAAATTAGCCGGGCATGGTGGCACATACCTGTAGTCCCAGTTACTCAGGAGGATTGCTTGAGCCCAGGAGTTTGAGGCTGCTGTGAGCTAGGCTGATGCCACTGCACTCTAGCTCAGGCGACAGAGTGAGACTGTCTCAAAAAAAAAGAAAAAAAAAGAAAAAAGGCTATTGACCAACTGCCACCAACACGTAAGAACTTAGGGAATGTTGTCCCCATGATCTCTTCACTAGGATTCCATGAAAGAGTAAATTCCAGACAACGAAGGAGATTCTGACGCCAGTGGGCCTTTGCCTGTGGAGCGGAGACTGCAGGGGGGTGGCCGGCAGGCCGTGGCGTGGAGGGGCTATGTGCCTTGACGGGGCCACCGTGCGGCTCTGACAACGCCGGGAGGGGAGAGTGGCAGCTTATGTAAGACCACACCGCCTGCAGCATCCCCAGGGCTGGCAGTGGCTTTGTTATTCCGAGAACGCTCTGTAGGTGATGTTCTGCAAAGCGAATGGGTGAGAGCTGTTAAATGGCAATTTTCACAAAGGGTGAAGTTAGGACTCCTGTACAGATACAAACACAGCACTCGCGAAAGAGACTGCTTAACCTGTGAGGAAGGGCGCAGGCGGCTGCTGCCACGGACTCGGAGGAGGATCTGCGGGCAGACACGTGTGTAGGTCAGGAACGGTGGAATGAATGTGCCCAAGCAGGGGCACAGCATGGACACCTGCACTGGGAGGACCATGGGTCCCCGCTCAACCTGTGTCCACTCCCCACACTCAACCCTCTGCCGACGGACCTCTCTTCCAGGCCTCCAGACTCTGCCTGAACGATAAGGGTGGGGGCTTCCCAGGAGAAGCTTGACTCTCCCAGCACCCCCCCATCCTCCTGCCAGTCCCTGAGGGCATGTCTGGCCTGGGCCTTGTGTCCCCAGCCTGCATGCAGAGAAGCTGGCAGGCTGGGAACTGTCCACTGCAAATGTGGGGGCTGGTGGGAGCCAAGGACCCAGGCGGCTCCTGCACTCCTGGGAGGGAGCTTTGCCCTGGGCAGTGCTGGGCACCGGTCTGAGTGGGCTCTGAATGGTCCCTGATGGGCAGAGCCCTGGAACCACCAGGTAAAGCCTCCTCTCTGGGCTGGAAACAGCCTCTGGGTGCTGGGGGTGATCTCCTCCCAGGAGTGGCCTCCCTATAGCTTCTCTGCTCACCGTCCTCTGCTCACACACTCTGGGACGGGGAGCTCATCCCTCCTGAGCCCGGCCCGCACGAAGTTCTCCCACCTGCCCAAGCTCTGCCCCTGGTCACCCCCACTCAGGCCCCAGGCCTGCCCCTTCCTGCTCCTGACAGCACCCAGAAGTCCTCGAGTCCCCAGTCAGTTCCGCCGCCCACGCCCAGCCTTTCCCACAGAGGGTCTGCGGTCCCGCCGGGCACGCTGCTTCGCCAGGTCCCCAGCCAGACCAGGGGACGCGCTGCGGGCCCACGCGCAGCGGGAACAAGCTCCGGGCTGGAGCCAGCGCTGCCCTGGGGGCTGCAAACTGGGGCTGGTGGGGCGGCCTGGTGGGGTGGCTGTCCACAGCAGTGACGTCACAGTGACAGTTCCAGAGACATTACAGACAGAGCAGCACACAGCGCTGGGTGGCCCGGCTTGTGGTGTCCTGGGCTGACACCTGCAGGGGACGGCAGGAGAAGCACCGTGTTCCAGCCATCGACTTTGTGCCAGTATCATGTGGACACTTCCCGACCAGGGGCCATCAAAGCCGCTGCTCTGCAGAGGGGACACTGAGGCCCAGGGCGGTGCGGCGGTTCCAGGAGGACCTGGGCTGTGGCGGAGAGGGTGGGCACCGAGAGGGCTGGGGGGAGGGGCAGCTTGGGAAACCGACGCCTGAGCCGCCCACGGGGCCTGGTGGTCTGCAGGACCCCTGCCCTCCTCTTTCTGGACCTTGAGGCTCATGTCAGGGTGGGTGGGGGTGGGGGAGGCTACGCACACCAGCACCCGGCCTGGGCAGATGTGTGTAGGGGGTGAGCGGGTGGGGGGTGTGATACTGGTTGGTGGGGACGGGGCCACCCTGACCCATGTCTGGCCACACACCTGTGCAGATGCTGCACAGCTCCTACCTGGCCTAGTCAGGGCTCGCAGGGGGTGTGGCGGCCTCCCTCCCACTGGGCTCCCAGTCATTCCCTGAAGGGCCCAGGGCTCCCTGTGCGCCAGGGCAGGTCCCTAAGGGGGGACAGGTGTCCACCACGCCTGGCCGCCCCGGGACTTATCCGTGGGCTCCTGTTCCAGCAGGGGACGCTCCTTCCTGGGTAGGGGGCACCCATGGAACTCCGGAGAACCTCCCCACCAGGCCAGGACGTCAAGGCCTCTCCACGACACCTGTCTCCAGACTCAGTGGCTCCGTCTCAGGCTGGGTCCAGGTGGGAGCGGGCGGGCGCCTCCAGGCAAGGCCCTGGTCAGGAGGTGGGGACAGGGGCGGGCCGGCCTGGGAGAACCAAACCAGGACCTGGGCTCGGCCCCCCACCCTGCACGCCCCGCGCCTGGGCAGGTGCAGGAGCCCTGGTCCTGCCCGGTCCCGCGGCCGTTCGCGGGCGGGGCGCGCCCTCTGGCGGCGGGAGGTGGCATGGCCCTTTGTCTTGGCCTCCTGATCGCCTCTAACTTGCATAACCCTGGATGGTACTGACTGATTGCATCAAATCCAAAACACATTTGGCCTCATTTTAACATCTCTGAAAATTAGGTGCATCTAGTTGACACAACCTCTATGGAGGGGGAATTTGGCAGTATCTAACAAAAAAGAGCACGCGGGGGTCCCCAGGGCAGGCGGGGTCCCCGAGCTTGTGGGCGCAGCAGGTGGCCTTGGGCTGGCCGCCACTGCGAGTTTTGATCCGCATCTCTCCACAGATTGTGGAATCGCTTGTCCCACGTGCTGGTGTGCGCGGAATAAGTCGCTTCGCGCTAACGTCTCTGGAACCCAGAAAACGGCAGTGAATTGGCTGCGGAACATGGACCTTAACAGTGAGTGACATTCATCCATGGAAACAGAAATTAAACGGAAAAAAGCCTCCATTTCTTAAGTGATGCATTTCCAATTCATATGTACTTTTTTTTCTGTATAACTACTTTTTATCAAAATATGTGATATAGATTATTTATATCTAAATATTTGGTTTTGATGAGTTGTGAGCTAATAATTGTAAAAACAACTAAATCCAGTGGAAAAATTTAAAAATAATTAAGAGCCTTATGCAGTAAGGGATAAAAAGTGGTATTTCAAATTATACACGCATGTTAATTGCAGACACGCATGACGGGTGATCGATGAAGACTTTTGAGTATAAAATATATCACATTAGGATAAAGCTCTGTGGGCAAAGTCTAATGAAAATACAAGGTAGAGGAGAGAAAGTTTCTTCCTGTTAAAGAATTGTGTTTTTAAATTGATGACGGCAGGTATTAAGTCACTCTGATATTTAGATTTTGTTGGCTCTGTTTAAAAGACTGATCCAACAGTGATTTATTTATTTATTTATTTATTTATTTAGAGACAGAGTCTCGCTCTGTTGCCTGGGCTACAGTGAAGTGGCGTCAGCCTTGCTCACAGCAACCTCAAACTCCTGGGCTCAAGTGATCCTCCTGCCTCAGCCTCCCGAGTAGCTGGGACTACAGGCATGTGCCACCATGCCCAGCTAATTTTTTCTATATATTTTTAGTTACTCAATTAATTTCTTTCTACTTTTTTTAGTAGAGACGAGGTCTTATTCTTGCTCAGGCTAGTCTCAAACTCCTGAGCTCAAACAATCTGCCCGCCTCGGCCTCCCAGAATGCTAGGATTACAGGCGTGAGCCACCACGCCCAGCCTGAAGAGAATATCTTTAATGATTTTTTTTTTTTTTTTGCTGAAGAATCTTAAGGACAATAAATTTAATGATTTTTAAGGGTTAGACTTATTTTCTAATTGAATTTCCTCATTTCTACATCCCTATTGAAATATATTTCACATATCATAAAATTCACTAATGTATGCAGTTTGGGGGTTTTTAGTTTATTCACTTTTGTAATCATTACTACATTCTAATTTTAGAATATGTTCATCACCCCTAAAATAAGCCCCATACCCATTAGCAGTCATTCCCTACTCCTCCTCCCCAAGTCCCTGACAAACACAAATCCACTTTCTGCCTCTATATATTTGCCTATACTGAATTATTTCGCATAAATATAATCATATAATATGTGAACTTTTGTGACTGGTTTCTTTCACTCAGAATGATTTCAAGGTTCATCCATGTTGTGCCAGTTCATGCACTTGTGAGTTGTTTCCACTTTTTGGCTATTATAAATCATGAAGCTATGAACATTCATGTACAAGTTTTTGTGTGAGCAAGTGTTTTCATCTCTCTTGGGTATGTACCTAGCAGTAAAATTACTGGACCATATGGCAACTCTACGTTTAACATTCTGAGGAACTGCCAAATGTTTTCCAAGATAGCTGCACCACTTTACACTCTAGCAGTGTATGAGGGCTCCAAATTCTCCACACCCTCATCAACACTTTTTATTGTCTATCTTTTTCACTTTAGCCATCCTAGTAGATGTGAAGTGGTATCTCATTGTGGTTTTGATGTGAGTTTCCCTAATAACTAATAATGCTGCATACCTTTTCATGTGCTTATTGGCTATTTGTATGTCCTCTTTGAGAAATGTGAATTCAAATCTTTTTCTATTAATTGGATTGTCTTTTCATTGAGTTATAAGAATTCTTTATATATTTTGGATACAAGTCCCTTATCAAATATATGGTTTGCAAAGATTTTCTTCTAATATGTAGGTGTTCTTTTCACTCTTGGATGGTGTCCTTTGACACCCCAATGTTTTTAATTTTGATGAAGTCCAATTTGTCTTTCTTTTGATGTTTGTACTTTTGGCTTCATATCTAAGAAATCATTGCCTAACCCAAGGACACAAACATTTACTTCAGTGTTTTCTTCTAAGAGTATTATTCTTTTTGCTCTTATATTTTGTTATTTGATCTATTTTTAATTTTTGTGTAACATGTGAGGTAGGTAACATTGTTTTGGAAGTGGATATCCAATTGTACAGCACAACTTGGAAAATTCATTCTTTCCCCCACTGAATGGCCTTCGGACCATTAAGAATCAAATGATCATAATTGTAATGGTTTATTTTTGGACTCTCAATTCCATTGATCCATATGTTATCCTTAGGCCAGTACCACACTGTCTTGATTACTGAAGTTTTGCAGTGGTTTTGAAATGGGGAAGTTTCAATCCTCTAACTTTGTTCTTCTTTTTCAAGATTATCTTGGCAATTCTGGGTACCTTGCATTTCCATATGGATTTGAAAATCAGTTTGTCAGTCTCTGCCAAAAAAAAAAGGCAGATGGAATTTTGATAGGGATCATGTTTAATCTGTAAAACATCTAGGGGAGTACTGACATATTAACAATGTTAAATCTTCTGGTCCATGAACATGGGATGTCAAGATTAGATTTATTCTTATTTTAAAATTACATTTCTTAAACATTCCAGTCCAACTGCTAAAAACAAAATAACCAAGCAAAATACCTTCAGCCCTAAAGAACCGAATCCATCCCACCTTTACTTAATGCTGCAGAGTTCAATCACAAAAGAAAGATAAATGGCCCAGTTACAAAGAGATTCCAGTATTTTGTTAGAATCTGCCCTTTAAATCTAATCATCACCCTCTTCTCTTCTCCCATCTCCACTAGCTTCTACTTTCTGCATATTTGGATGATTCTTTTCCAGTATATCCTTTTCCTTTATTGCGTCATTTCTTTCCCCTCCTCATCTAGCCAGTGATAACATGGAAATGCCAAGTACATTCCAGGAATAGGGAAACCACATATAATAAGGGTGCCTTCCCTTATTTAACATTCACAGTTAACTTTTTATTTTTTACTCCTGCAAGACAAAACCACAGTGGAAACAACCCAAATGTCCATTAATACATTAGTGGATCAATAAAATGTGGTATATGGGCTGGGCACGGTAATCCTAGCACTCTGGGAGGCCGAGGCAAGAGGATCACTCAAGGTTAGGAGTTCGAGAGCAGCCTAAGCAAGAGCGAGACCCCGTCTCCACCAAAAATAGAAAGAAATTAGTCAGACAACTAAAAATACATAGAAAAAAATTAGCCAGGCATGGTGGCATATTCCTGTAGTCCCAGCTACTCAGGAGGCTGAGGCAGAAGGATTGCTTGAGTCCAGGAGTTTGAGGTTGTTGTGAGCTAGGCTGATGCCACAGCACTCTAGCCCAGGCAACAGAGCGAGACTCTGCCTCAAAAAAAATAAAAAATGTGGTATGTGTATACCATGGAGTTCTACTCAGCCACAAAAAACAATGGTGAAAGAGCACCTCTTGTATTATACTGGATAGAGCTGGAACCCATTCTACTAAGTATCCCAAGAATGGAAAAAAAGCACCACATGTACTCACCATCAAATTGCTTTTAACTGATCAACACTTATGTGCACATATAGTAATAACATTCACTGGGTGTCGGGCAGATGGGGGGTGAGGAGGGGATGGGTACATACACATGTATTGGGTGCGGTGCGCACCGTCTGAGGGAGGGACACACTTGAAGCTCTGACTCAGGTAGGGCAAGGGCAATATATATAACCTAAACATTTATACCCCTATAATATGCTGAATTAAAAAAACATTAAAAGCCAGGCGCAGTGGCTCACACCTGTAATCCTAGCACTCTGGGAGGCCAAGGCGGGAGGATAGCTCAAGGTCAGGAGTTCGAAACCAGCCTGAGCAAGAGCAAGACCCTGTCTCTACTAAAAATAGACAGAAATTAATTGGCCAACTAAAAAATATATAGAAAAAATTAGCCGGGCATGGTGGCACATGCCTGTAGTCCAGCTACTCAGGAGGCTGAGGCAGTAGGATCACTTGAGCCCAGGAGTTTGAGGTTGCTGTGAGCTAGCCTGACACCACGGCACTCTATCCAGGGCAACAGAGACTCTGTCTCAAACACAAAACAAAACAAAACAAAATTTAAAAAAAAAAAAGACACCACCACAAAGTCAGGTCTCTTGTGTTATTTAGACCACCTGCTATTTCTTAGCAATCCTGTTCTTTATCCATAAAATAGAACCACATCCTCATTAAAAATCAATTATTTATCGGGTAGCATCTCAAAAAATCACATTCCAGGCTACTTTACATTAAATTTACACTATTAATCACATAAAATAAGGCACAGACTGGGCATAGTGGCTCATGCCTATAATCCTAGCACTTGGGGAGGCCAAGCTAGAAGGATTGCTTGAGGCCAGCAGTTTGAGAGACCAGCTTAGCAACGTAACACCCTGCCTCTACAAAATTAAAAATTAAAAAGAAATTAGCCAGGTGTCATGGGTGCATGCCTGTAGTCCCACTGCACTTCAGCCTCAGCAAAAAACCAAGACCCTGTCTCTGGAAAAACAAATAAATAAAATAAAATAAGGCATGTTTTTCAGACAGAGATCTCCTCTCTCCTAGAGGTAGTATAGCCATGAGATAAAAAAGGGGTTTTTTTTTAGTGGTCACAGTGAGGCCAATTAGAGCCATACAATAATACCTATTTCTCCTACCTTTTTCTGCTTTACTGTCCAGTTACTATTAAGTCATTAAATATGAAATGTCCAATTTCAAATCAAAAGTTTAGTTTATATCTCAAACAAGCAGTACAATTAATCCAAGTATGCGCCTAAACTATCAACACAATTTTGCCATCTTAAGGGTAGCTTGTTTATGCCAACAGCGAAGAAGCCTATAGAGCGAGCAGCAATGAAATCACAAAAGGCATTTTCCACAGTTTGTTGAGAATTGAATATTTTTCCTTGCAAGAAGTGGTCCAAAGCCTGGAAGAAGTGGTAGTTAGCTGGTGCAAGGTCTAGTGAATATGGTAGATGACAGAGAGTTTCCAAGTCCAGCTTCTGTAGTTTGAGGAGTGGCTTTTTTTTGGCGATGTGGTCTTTCTTGCAAGAGGACTGGCCTGTCTCTATTGACCAGTCACGTGTGGCTGCTAAATCGCAAGCATCCTCATCATTTCGTCCACTTGGTTGCAGTATACATCCACTGTAATTGATTGACCAGGTTTCATGAAGCTGTAGTGGATACCAGTGCTGGACCAACAAACAGACACCACTAGCTCTTTTGGATAAATATTCAGTTTTGGACCATGTTTCAGCACTTCATCCTTATCCAACCATTGTGCCAAATGCATGTGATTATCAAAAAAAAATCCAGTTTTCATCACACATAACAATACAGTGTAGAAATGGTTCGCCTTTATATTGTGACAGCAAAGAAAGGCAAGCTTTGAGACAATTTCTCTTCTGACATTTGTTTAATTCATATGGTATCCATGTATCCAACTTCTTTACCTTGCTGATTTGTTTCAAATAGTCCAATATTGTTGGAATAGTAATGTCAAACCTTGCTGATAATTCATGTGTAGGTTAAGATGGATTTGCTTCCACTACAGGTTTCTTCAGCTCATCATTATCCACCTTGGTCTCACGTCGCCCATGTGGCTCATTGTCAAGATTCAAATCACCAGAAGGGAACTTCTGGAACCACTGACATACTATGCGCTCATGAGCCACATCCTTCCCAAACACTTTGCTGATATTTCGAGCTGTCTGCGCAGCATTTGTTCCATGATGGAAGTCATATTCAGAAATAACACAAATGTTTGACTTATCCATGGTTTCACGAAAATTATTGTAAAAAAAATTTGGAAGATAATCACAAGACAAAAAACCAAGTGTTTGAAAGACTGAGGATGTATCGTCACAATAAAAATAAAACTAGAATTGTCAAAGTGAAAATCTCAGCGATATCAACTGTCAAACTTAGTACTTAAGGAAACTGAACATTTCATACTTAATGACCTAATATTACTGCCTTCTCAGTTCTCTCAACACTATTTTTGGTTTCCAGTAAAAGAACTAGTCCCTGGAAAAAAATAAAAAAATAAAAAATAAATGAAAAAAAAAAGAACTAGTCCCTGGTATCTAGTCAAAGAATAGAAGGACATTATTATTGCTTTCCCTTTCCCAACAGCAAGAAAATGCTAATGATTTTTTTTCAAGACAGGTTCTCAGTCTGTCGCCCAGTCTGGAATGCAGTGACTCAATCATAGCTCACTGCAGCCTCAAACTCTTGGCCTCTAGTGATCCTCCTGCCTCAACCTCCCAAGTAGCTGAGACTATAGGAAAGCACAACTACACCTATGTAATTTTTCTTATTTTCTTTTTTGCAGAGACGGAGTTTTGCTACGTTGCCCAGACTGGCCTCAAACTCTTGGCTTCAAGCAATCCTTTTGCCTCAGCCTCCCAAAGTGCTGGTATTACAGGCGTGAGCCACCACTCTCAGCCATGACTTTTAGTGATAAAAACTTTTTTAGTGATAAAGGCTTTATTTCAATTTTAATTTTGTGATAAAATATTTATTTTATATTGATAAGGCTTTATTTTTAGCAATAAAGCCTTATATTGGAAGATTAAGTAGACATCACCAAAGACATGATCTGCCCAAAAATATTTAACTTGAATCCATCAAGTCTCTATACAGCTTTTAGTTTATAGGAAACAGAGGAACAAGATAAATGACACCACAAGGAAGCTATCAAATTCAGATAGAAGAGCATTCTACAATTGTCCTGATCTTTGTAATGAATCTGTTTCATGAAAAAGGGACTTTTTCTAGAATAAGAGACACTTAATAGACACTAATTAAGGCATGGTCTTGAATTAGATACTGATTTAGATAGACACAATAGCTTTTGAAAATTTTTAATGTTGTCTCAGCATTTAATAAAAGGAAAATTCTCTTAAATGGAAAGTAGGGGGATTATTGACTTTAAAAAAAGGTTTTAAAACAGTATCTGTATAAGTTCACCATACAAATCAGCAATTCCAGTGCTCACCTTGGCAGCACATCTACAAAACAGCAACCCTACTCTTAAGTACTTACCTCCCCCAACCAAAAAAAAAAAGAAACATGAAACATATAAAATATCTGTATATGAACATTCATAGCAGCTCTACTCATAATGACCAAAAACTGAAAACCATCCAAATATCTATCAACTAGTGAATGGATAACAAATTGCAACATACACATACAATAGAGTAGTACACTGAGTAATAAAATGGAACAGCTACTATTACTTCTGCTTACTAGTAATTATACAACTGTATATATTTGTCAGAACTCAGAACTATACACTTAAAATTGGTGAATTTTATAGTATGTAAATTATACCTAAATAAAGCTGATTTTAAATATAAAAATTAAAGACATTTTGAACAGTTTGATCTTATTTTAGGTAAAATACCTATATATTAATATTTTTGTGTGTATATGTATAAATTTTGTTAAATAGAAAGATGCACAGTAAAAGTTCCAGAAGGATATATTAAGGTATTGATAATAGTAATCACTGGGCATTGGTAATATTATGGAGTTTTGGGGCAGGGAGGGTTGCTTGTCCTTACATTTTATAATTTTATACAATGCATACATGCGGCTTCTATAATAATAAAAAGTTTTTTAAAAATAACGATCAATTTTGATTTAAAAAAGGAGATTTTCTTATATAAATGTCTATGGGTTATCAATTTGTGGGTTTGGGGGTTATAAATATACTTGTGATTTTGGAGGTAAATTTTTATTGCTAAAATAATTACAGAGTAAACAATTATTTTCTTGCATAGTGAATATGCCTTCAATGAATATGTTCAAAGCATCATATTTGTATTGTATGGTGCCTCTAGTTTCTCCCCTTACAAAATAAACAATCCATCCCTACTCCTAAAGAGACACCAAAATAAAAGTACTACTAAGTTGAAGTTCAAACACCACGTTTTCTAATAGAGTTTTTTTAAAAACAGTAATTATTCAAAGGAGGCAATAACTGTAACCATCAAATTTAATGAAAAAATATTGCTTCTGCTTTTAGGAGAAAAACAGTGAAAGAACAGCACACTAAATAATAACCATGGGGTAAAAATAAACAGCTTTGAATCACACTTTTATTATTTTGAATAATACTTTAAAATATGTTATCAAATACAATATGTAACAGCCTAGATTTTGCAAGCTTTTACAATACAATTATGTGGTATGAAACATGTCTTCTTTCACTGTTCCTCAAGTACTCACAGGGATTTATTGGGTTATAGAAAAGTGACAGGGAAAGGAAGAGGCTTGGGGTTTTTGTTTGTGGTTTTTTCCTTGTGGGTTTTTTAAAAATTTTTTGTAGTCTGCGGTTTTGGGGTTTTTTGTTTTTCTTGATTTGGGTCATTTTTGGCTTTGTTTTCCTTTTGGTTTTTAGCTTGCTTTTAACTGGAGTTAATTAGCAGAAGACAAACAGAAAATATCAGATCCCTACCACATGCAGGCATTGTTCTAAATATCTACCTACATCTTCTTTTAACAATTCTTTGGGATGAATACTACTGTCAGATTATACATATGAGAACACTGAGATGCGTAATAGTTAAGACTTGTCAAACTTCATACAACTTGTGGAGCCAAAACAGACATATGAACCTAGATGTGCACTGAAGTTCATACTTAAACTTTCAAGGACCATTCTTCTTCATTAATTTTGCGGGGAAGATTTTAAAACAAAAAAATTAGAATGGATGAAGTTAACGGACAGATCAAAAAATCAACTGTATTTCTAGCAATGAACAATATGAAATGAAAATTTAAAATAGTTCCACGGACAAATAGTATCAAATAGAATAAAATACTTAGAAAAAAAATTTTTTTTTTTGACACAGAATCTCACTTTGTTGCCCGGGCTAGAGTGCTGTGGCGTCAGCTTAGCTCACAGCAACCTCAATCTCCTGGGCTCAAGCAATCCTTCTGCCTCAGCCTCCCCAGTAGCTGGGACTACAAGCATGCACCACCATGCCCGGCTAATTTTTTCTATATATTTTTAGCTGTCCAGGTAATTTCTTTCTTATTTTTAGTAGAGATGGGGTCTCACTCTTGCTCAGGCTGGCCTCGAACTCCTGAGCTCAAAGGATCCACCCGCCTCGGCCTCCCAGAGTGCTAGGATTACAGGCATGAGCCACCTTGCCCAGCCAGGAAAAATTTTTTTAAACTCCAAGACTTGTATGCTAAAAACTACAAAACATCCTTGGAAGAACAGATTAAACATGATCACTATAAAAATCTCAGTTGCCTTTTTTGCAGAAATTGGTAAGTTGATCCTAAAATCCATATGGAAATATAAGGGACCCAGAATAGCCTAATGGTCTTGAAAAATAACAAAGAGAATATACACTTAATTTGAAAACCTATTACCAAGCTACAGTAATCAAATAATGTAGTACTGCCTTAAAGACATACAGATCAAGAGAACAGAATTGTGAGTCCAGAAATAAAACCTCACATATGGTCAACTGATTTTCATTAAGGGTTAGAAGACCATTCAATTGGGGAAAGAACAGTCTTTCCAACATACAATGCTGTGAGAACTGGATATCTACCTACAAAACAAAGAATCTGGACCACTACCTCACACTACACACAAAAATTAACTCAAAATGGATCAACAACCTAAATATAAGGGCTAAAAGCATAAAACTATTAGAAGAAAACACAGGGACAAATCTTCATGACCTTGAATTTGGTGATGGATTCTTAGATATGACACCAACAAGCATGAGCAACAAAAGAAAAAAACAGATACACAGACTTCATCAAAATTAAAAACTTTTTTGATATCAAAGGACACTATCAGGCCAAGCCCAGTGGGTAACACCTGTAATCCTAGTAATTTGAGAGGCAAGGGAGGAATATTGCTTGAGGCCAGGAGTTCAAGACCAGCCTGGGCAATATAGCAAGACCTGTCTCCACAAAAAATAAAAAAATTAGCCAGATGTAGTGGTGTGCACCTGTAGTCCTAGTTACTTGGGAGGCTGAGGCAGGAGTAGTAAAGCCTAGGTGTTCGAGGCTGCAATGACAGGGTCTCTGGGTGACAAAGCGAGACCATGTCTCAAAAAAATAATTAAATTAAATTTTAGAAAGTGAAAAGACAACCTATAACATGGGGAAAAAATTTTCAAGTCACATGTGATAAGGTTTTAATATCCAGAATATTTAAAGAACTACAACTCAATAATAAAGACAAATGACCCAATTTAAAAATGGGCAAAAAAAAAAAATGGACAAAGGATTTGAATAGACATTTATTCAAAGAAGATATACAAATGGCCAATAAGCACAGGAAAACACATCTAACATCATTAGTCATCAGGGAAATGCAAATCAAAACCACAAGGAGATACCACTTCACACCTACCAGGATGGCTAAAGTTTAAAAGATAGACAATAACGCGTATTGGCCAGGAGGTAGAAAAACTATAACCTTCATACATTGCTGGTGGGGATGTAAAACTGTGCAGCATGTTAGGAAATGGTTTGGCAGTTGCTCAAAAGGTTAAACAAGAGTTATCATGTGACCCAGCATTCTACTCCTAGGGATATAATCAAGAGAAATGCAAACATACATTCATACTAAAACTTGTACCCAAATATCACAGCATTATTCCTAACAGCCAAAAACTGAGGAAAGCCCCACATGTCTATCAACAGATAAATGAATAAAC
Source organism: Cheirogaleus major (assembly GCA_963574435.1). Taxonomy (NCBI): domain Eukaryota; kingdom Metazoa; phylum Chordata; class Mammalia; order Primates; family Cheirogaleidae; genus Cheirogaleus; species Cheirogaleus major. The sequence goes on from CAUYPO010078849.1 coordinate 22,332, forward strand.
AAAATGTGGTATATCCATTCAATAGAATACATTCAGCAATAAAAAGGAATGAAGTACAGGCCAGGCACGGTGGCTCACACCTGTAAGCGTAGTACTCTGGGATGCTGAGATAGGAGGATCGCTTGAGCCCAGGAGTTTGAGGTTGCTGTGAGCTAGGCTTATGCCACGGCACTCTAGCCCAGGCAACAGGGTGAGACTCTGTCTCAAAAACAAAAAAAAGGAATGAAGTACTGATACATGCTACAACATGGATAAACTTTAGAAACACTGTGCTAAGTAAAAGAAGTCAGTCACAAAAGACCACATATTGTATGATTCCATTATGTGAAATAACTAAATTCATAGAAACAGAAAGCAGGCTGATTACTGCCAGGGGCTGAGGGAAAGGGCAATAAGGAATGACTGTTAATAAGCATGGGATTTCCTGTGCGATGATAAAAATGCTTTAAAAGTAGATAATCTCTACTAAAAATCTCTACTCAATCTCTACTGAAAATAGAAAACATTAGCCCTGTGTGGTGGTGCACACCTGTCCCAGCAACTGGGGGCAGGTGGGGAGGCTCGCTTGAGCCCAGGAGTTCGAGGTTGCAGTCAGCTATGATTACACCACTGCACTCTAGCCAAGGTGACAGAGCAAGACTCTGCCTCTGAAGAAAAAAATAAAAGTAGATAATGGTGATGGTTGCACCCCTCCACACTAAAAGGGGTAATGTCACGGTAGGTGAATTTATCTCATTTATCTTAATTAAGTTTTTAAAGACACATCTGCATAACTTTAAAAAACACATTGAGAGACTAAAGTGCCTAATATTTCAATTTTTCTTCTTCAGTGCAATCTCAATTCCAAAACTCTTGTCTTCCCATACATGCATATTTCGTCCAGTGAACGACAAATCCTATTAAAATGAAACCAACTAAATGAAATTCAACTTAATGAAAAAAACAACTCCTAAAATAATTTTCAAACAATTCTATTTTAGCATTGACTCTGGACTAAACATAAATCTCAATTTCTCAATTTCAAAATATCACATAAAGACTACAAATGCTCAGGTTAAAGCAAATTGTCAACTTTCCTGAATAAACAGTAATTAAGATTTGCTTTGAATTAAAACGTACATATTTACCTGCCTCAAAGGAAAAAAAAAATCTTCTACATCGAGGGTTCCCAAATGATGAAGAGAAAGAAATACGCATCTTTTTATTCACAATTTTGTTTCAGAATTTTAACCGAGCTGGGGTATACACAGTTGCTGATTTACACTAAGCAACATATATCCTCTTTTTGCCTAGAACATACTGAAAACATGGCATTTTAAACAGCCACAAAAGTTGAGAGCTGATTAAAATCACATACTATACAGTAAATCTGACAGAAATTAATCTCAAGAAGCTCCTGAAAATGTCTCAAGAACTCCTATTTTGCACACTCCCTAGTCATGTGGTCTCTTCCTACATTTACCAATCATCTACCACGTGCCAGGCACCATGCCCGGTACCAGTACGCCACGGCGAGGTATAAACAGAACAGGTCCTGCTCACAGGAAGCTTACTCTCTAAAGCAATGCTTGCCAAGCTCGCCTGCCCATAACAACTTCGGAGCTTGTTATAAATTCAAAATCTGCTCCCCTGCCTTGGAGAGCCAGCGTCCGTGGGCTAGGGGAGGGGTGTGAAGCCTGTATTTTTAACAAATGCTCCGGATTGCTCCTAAGCCCTAACCGGTTTGGGAGCCCGAAAAAGAAAACAGCTCTAGAGCCCAGAGCTCGGGGCCATCCATCCCATCCAGCCGGAGCCCCACCTCCAAAGTCCATTTCCTTCAGCATCCTTCACCCTGACAGCCCAAACACCACGAAGGCGGGGTGATTGGAAAGCTTTATAATACTCTGTGGTGAGCCACGGACAGGCTTGCTCCCTTCCGGGGACGGGGAGCTCACTTCTTACAAACCCCACCTGGGACTGGCAGCACCTGAGTCTCCCCGGGCTGCGCCAACACCTGTCTCCCCGTAAATGCCGTCTACCGCTCCAGTGGGCTCGGTCCCCAGGGCCCGCCCTAAGGGGACGGGGGCTATGAGGAGGCGCCTCGCGCTTTAGACGCCGACTGTATACCACACCCCCAACCCTCGCGCGCACACGCACACATACACACTCCCGCGGAAACTGAGGCAGGAGGGCAGTGGACCGGGTCCCGCCGCCTGACGGCTCACAGAGGGGAGCGAACCCGGACCGCGAGGCGGGCGCTCCTCAGCCGCCGAGGCCCGGCCCGGCTCTCACCGACGGAGTTTCACAAAGAAAGTCTCCCGGCCCGAGCCCCTCACGCACTCACCGGCACCGGCGCCGGCGGCGACTCGGGCTCACGCCGCCTGCGGCTCCGTGCCGGAGTGAGCCCTTGGGTCGGCTCGGGAGCCGTCGGCGGCGACTGCTCCATCCCCACGGGGCCCGGGCCGCGTCCGCCTCGAGCTAACGGTCCCGCCAGCTAGGCGCGCGCGCCGAACCCGCGCGCCATGTTCCCGCCGTGCCGCGCGCCGCCGCGGCAAGCTACACCGCCCCCGCAGCGCGCACGCGCGCCCCCGCGAGCCACACACGCACCGCGCACGCGCGCAGTCGCCGCGCCCCCTCCCTGTGCGCCCCGCCTTGCGCCCTCCGGAGCTGGCCGCTGTTCCCGGCGTTGCGCCCACCCCCGCCGCGCCCGTCCGGCCTGGCTGGAGAGCTCGCCGTTCCCCGTACAGCACCGCCGCCTGCCGCACTGCGGACCACCCCGGGCCAGACCCCTCGACCGTTCCCCCACACTGCCCCTCTTGCTTGGCCCGCAGTGCGGGGCCCGGGGGGCCAGGGTCCGGGCCAGGAGGGACTTACCCCAAAGAAGCGCCGGGGAAGGGATGCCGCTAAGCTGATGAGATCCCCATCGTGGAGACGTGCACCGCGTGCGCGAGTGTAGGTGGCACAGTGGATGCCCACGTCCCGGCGAGAGCCTGACTCAATGAGAATCTCAATTCAAGTTCCGCATCTCCACTAACCCTCGCGTGATTAGGGTCAGGTGCTCAAGGACCTGTTTTCTCTACAACCTGAGGACTCGAAATAATCTGCCTCAGTAGTTTTAATGGTTAAGAACCAAAGGTTCTTGAGAAAGGGAAATCTCCTTTCACGTCCCACCTCTATCTCTCGAAAACTGGGAAACCCTTGAACAGGTCACTAGACCAAGCCAGAAAACCTTGATTTCTACATGTGCAAAGGGGGACAGAGACAGGGTTGACGTGAGCTTTCTAGGAGATGGCTGTATAGTCACGCAGCGCTTAACCACGAGATCGTTCTGAGAAATGCCTCGGGCGATTTCGTTGTCATGCTAACATCATAGAGTGTACTTACACAAACCTATATTAATAGATGGGATAGCCTATTGCTCCTAGGCTGCAACCCAAACAGCATGTTACTGTATTGAATACTGAAGGCAACTGTAATACGATGGTATTTGTGTATCGAAACATAGGAAAGGTACAGTAAAAATACAGTATAAAAGAAAAAGTAGTATTCCTATGTAGGGTACTTACCATGAATGGAGCTTCCAGGACTGGCAGTTGCTCTGAGTCAGCCAGTGAGTGGTGAAAGACTGTGAAGGCCTAGGACACTGTACACTTACACTACACTAAATTAAAATTTATTTTTCTTTCTTCGATAATAAATTAACCATAGCTTACTGTAATTTTTTAACTTATAAACTTTTTAACTTTTGGATTCTCTGATAACAATACTTAGTTTAAAACACAAACACATATATACAAACATAATGAGTGAGATGTGCAACGTTTGGGGGATGGTCAAGCTTGAAGCTCTGCCTGGAGGGGGGAGGGAGGGCATGGGCAATATACATAACCGTAATATTTGTACCCCCATAATATGCTGAAATAATAAATAAATAAATAAAACACAAACACATTGTACAGCTGTAAAAAATATTTTCTTTATATTCCTACCATATAAGCATTTTTTCTATTTAAAAATATTTTTGTTTTACTTTTTAAACGTTGTTAAAGACGCAAACACATTAGCCTAGGCCTACATAGGATCAGGATCATCAGTATCACTGTCTTCCACCTTCACATCTTGTCCCACTGGAAAGTCTTCAGGGGCAATAACACTCATGGAGTTGTCATCTTCTATAACAATGCCTTCTTCTAGAATACCTCCTGAAGGACCTGCCTGAAGCTGTTTTACAGTTAACTTTTTGTTCATAAATAGTATACAAGAAAATGATGATAAAAAGTATAATGCAATAAATACATAAACCAGTAACATAGTCGTTTATTATCAAGTATTATGTACCATACATAATTGTATGTGCTATACTTTTACCAGCAGCACAGTAGGCTCGTCTACACCAGCATCACCACAAACACATGAGTAATTCATTACCCTACCAACATTATGATGGCTACATCCTTGGAAGATAGGAATTTAATATAATCTTTATGGGGCCACTGACTTATATGGGGTCTATTGTTGACCAAAATGTCATTATTCAGCGAGTGACTGTAAGTCCCAGAGCACAATGCCTGGCACACACCAAGCTCTCTGAGGTTCACTGGTGTAATTCCTGCCCTATCTGTCCAAGACTCCTAAAAGTTTAATGAAAGGGGATCTGCTCCCAAACCCTGTGGTATAATTAGCTGGGAGGAGTTCATCCAACCCTGGGGCTGCAGGGATTCTTCCCACATTTTCACTTTCCATTCTCTCCCCCAAACCTCTCTGAAAACCCAAAAGTTGGCAGAAAAACAGCAGAGAATGTTTTCCCTACACTAGAAAAAAAGAATCTTCAAAAGTCTCTCAGAGTTTGTAAGTGGTTCCATATATTAGCCCAGTCTTTTTCATATACAAGTGATCACAAATAAAAAACCTCTCAAATAAAACAAAAAAGGGAATATACCTGATCCCTGATCACATAATTCAAAAGGCCTGGGTTGGTGCCTCACTTTAGACATAGCTGCACCCAGGTGCTCAAACTACCTCAGTCTCTCTAATCCCTCACCTCTTGCTTCCTTCTGTGATAACTTCACTCTCATGCAGTTCTTTCCACATACATAGTGGCCTAAGAAGCCATTCCTAACTCACGTCTGCCTCCAAGAAAGCAGAGGCTGTTTCCCAATAGTTCCAGCCAAATTCTCAGGGTTGACTTTCATTGGACCCATTAGAGCCACCTGCCCCTACATGAGCCAATCACCACAGCCAGATTAGCCACACCTGGCTATATGGAGCCCCTCTAGGAAGGGGTTGGGGCCATCTCCCCAGAAGGACATGGAGAAAATGGGGAAGTGAGAGATGGGCTGCTTCCCCCCCAAAAAATAGGGATGCAATTACCACACTGGGTACAGGGCTAGCACAAACAACTATCCACTGCACCATCATGTAGGCATGCAGTGGGTCTATTGTGGAGCAACTTGGTTGCTCTGCAAAAGGTAGTGGCAGTTATGCCCCCTACCTCTGCTCCCATCACCCACCCAAGGCCTGGCATTTCCCAAATCTGCTTGGTCAAAAGTAACCTAATTATCCATCTTGCATATCCCCCAAAAAAGCTGAAAAGATGTTACTGCCCTGGCTCAAGAACTTTCTATGACTCCCTCTGGCTACTTATGTGGCTCTCTCCCACCATTTATGATGGAAGCTGACATTGATGAATCTCTTACCACATGCCAGACACTTTATGGACTCCCCTCCTTTGAATCCTCACAAACAGCATAGGAGGTTGGTACTCTTACTGCACCCATTTTATAGATTATGAAACAAAAGCTAAACAATATGAGATCCTGGCTGGGCGCGGTGGCTCATGCCTGTAATCCTAGCACTCTGGAAGGCCGAGGCGGGCAGATTGCTCAAGGTCAGGAGCTCAAAACCAGCCTGAGCACGAGCAAGACCCCGTCTCTACTAAAAATAGAAAGAAATTAATTGGCCAACTAAAAATATATATATAGAAAAAATTAGCTGGGCATGGTGGCGCATGCCTGAAGTCCTAGCTACTCGGGAGGCTGAGGCAGAAGGATTGCTTGAGTTTGAGGTTGCCATGAGCTAGGCTGATGCCACGACACTCTAGCCCGGGCAACAGAGGGAGACTCTGTCTTTAAAAAAAAAAAAGAAAGAAAATAGAAT
>CAUYPO010078851.1:0-10573 GCA_963574435.1 Cheirogaleus major
TCATAGCGGATGGAGCCCTGGAAGATGACCCCTTGGAACGTGTTGGTTTTGTCGCTGGCCACCAGCTCCACACAGACCATCTCTCCTTCCCCCACAGTCATGTCGCTGAACACCTGGGAGGGCAAAACAGGAGCCAGGGACGAGGACTGTCAGCTCCTGCCACCTGCAGCACCACCTGGCTTGGACGCCAGGGAGGACTGCTCAGAACCCCTGTCCCCAGTGACGTCACCCCCTGCCCAGCGGGACAGAAACAGCGGCTGGGCAGCAGGACGGGTCTTGACAGCGACTATGGGACTGGCAGAGGACGCGTCCTGGCTGGGCCACAGGGAGGACCACGTCCCTCCTCACGCTTCCCCATGCCCAGGAGTCACACGTCTGCCAAGACTGCTGCCACTTTCTAGCCTCCTTCACAGCGCCTGGGGGTGCCCTGCCCACCCCACCCTGCCCTGCACTCTGCTGCAGGCTCAGTGGCACCGACAGGGTGACCACCTGCCCAGGAAGACAACACCTGGACACAGGCGTCACAGACAGGTACAACCCCACGCTGCTGCCTTCTGAGGTCACAGAGACTCAGATGCAAATCTCAGCTCTGCAGTGAACAAGGTGTGTGAGCCTTGGGGGCGATGTGACCTCCCTGAGCCTCAGGTGCTTCCAGGCACCGTCAAACGCAGCAGACGCCTGCAAGACAACCTGCCGCCCTCCCGAGTCCTCCCAGGGCCCCGAGCGCCTCTGGTGAGTCCAGCCGAGGACCCCACCAAGGCCTCAGCAGGGGAGCGGGGGGCAGGCCATGCAGGTCCTGTTGTGCCCGACTCCAGGCTCCCAACCTTAACACAAAAGCTTGGCCCCGGTAACTTCCGGAGCCCCGCCCTCTCTGACATGCTGGGATTCCGAGTCAGGGCAGGCACAGAGGCACTTATTTATAGTTTACTAGTGACAGCAATGACCCCTCCTGCCCAGGCTGCACTTTTTGTGAGAGTTTACGACGCATTCTCCCATTCAGGCGTCTTTTGATGTTCGACTCTGACAGGTAAGTAGGACAGGCATTTTACAGAGCAGGAAACTGAGGCTCAGGGCTGCATGAACGCACTTGCCCAAAATCAAACACCAGGAAGAGTGAGAGCCACGTCTGTCCCTGTCCACACCTTGCCCGGCTCCTCGCCGCCGCCAACGCCCTCCTGAAAGGGGGCAAGGCCTGAGGGCAGAGGCGCCTCCAACCCCCGTCTCCTGGGACAGGGACGCTAGGGAGACGCCGCCTTGGCGAGCCGCTCACCTCCTCGAAGCTGTCGATCATGAAGAAGATGTTGGGGTAGCTGATCTTGGACTCCTCCCCTTTGCTGTCCATGGGGTGTTTACTGGGGGACGCAAACACTTGCTGGAAGAAAGCAGATGGAAAGCACTGAGTGAGGCCCTGCTGCGGGCAGGCCCAGAGCCACTCTGAGGACGGCCGCCGTGGCCACGCTGCCCAGGGCTGGTCCAAAGCCAGACAGCCGCCCTGGAGGAGGAGCTGCTTGGGACGGCCTGGCTCTGCTCTCCGTGCACAGGACACAGGCCCCGGGGACTAAGTGGATTTCTAGAGTCAGACCCCCACCTCGGGGGCACGGAAGTGAGGAGGAGGAGGAGTTGTCCCCCCAGAACAAACACCGGGCAGCCAGAGGGAGGCGTCAGGGCCCTCGGACTTGGGCTCACCTGGGATTTCTTCTTGTGGATGTGAATGTCCCCAACATCCGTGCGCGTGCACACCGCGCAGGTCACCATGTAGTCCAACTGGAAGAGAACACAGGTCAGAGTGCGCGGAGGGGTCAGCTGTCCCTAGGGCCTGCTTGACGCCCCCCACCCACCCGTTACCTTCTGCAGGATGAGATTCAGGCAGACGCTCTCCTCCCAGTCAATGTCAGGGTCTCCCAGGCCCGGCAGCTTCTTGGAGTCCCGCCGGTACACCTCCACCTCCACCTCGGGCTCGGCCTCAGCCACCTGCGAGGCCCAGGACAGAAGTGGGCATCTGTCCAGGGCGCGCTGTGGCCTCTGGTGCTCTTCCTGCCCTGGACTGTGCTCTGGGCAGGCACTAGTGGGCTAGCACTCCAATTCTTGTTCCAGAACTCTCTAGCTATGTGACCCAGAGGTCAGCCATTCTCCTCTTTGAGCCTCAGTTTCCTCATCTATACAATGGGCTAAGGGCTTCTTCCTCTCAAAGTTGTGATAATTAAAAGAGAAAATATTTAAATATAATCCCAGCACTTTGGGAGGCCGAGGTAGGAGGACCACTTGAAGCCAGGAGTTTGACGGCAGCCTGGGCAATGTATGGAGACTTTACCTCTACCAAAATATTTTTTAAAACTTAGCCTGGCTTGGTGGTGTGCACCCATAGTTCCAGCTACTCAGGAGGCTGAGGTGGGAGGATCGCTGGAGCCCAAAAGTTTGAGGTTGCAGTGAGCTTACATCGTGCCACTGCACTCCGGCCTGGGTGACAGAGTGAGGGCCTGACTCAAAAAAAAAAAAGTGACACCTATTGAGCTCGTGATGGGCAGCAGGGTCTGGGCTAAACATTTCACAAATTATTAACGCTTTCAGTTCTAACAACAAGCCTAAAGCCAGGTATTACCAGCTCCATTTTAACAGATTAACAAATTTGCTGAAGATCAAATAGTAAATACAAATCAAAGAGAAAACAGAGCATCTGTCTATACTTCTCCTGGGAGAAGAGTTATTAAGGAAAAATCAAAAGCAGATTCCAGTGCAGCCTGTCCTGGCCGGGGGCCTCCAAGTCCTGGGTCCTGTTTAAGCCCAGGAGGGTCTCGCAGACTCCGGCTCTGAGGGGTGGCGAGGCACACCCCGCTGGGCAACGCTGAGCCCTTGCGCAGGCCGAGCACCCCAGGGGCGGAGCTGGGATCCTTGGAAAGAGGCGCAGGAGGCCGAGCTTGCCCCGAGTGAGAAGGGAACGTCCTGCGGGTGTGGAAGCTCCCACTGCCCACTGCCTGTGTGGCCTGCAAAGTCGCCCCGCGTCCCTGAGCTGACAGTCCTCGCGTCCACAAGACTGTTGCTCCTCTTGGTCTCACTTCGATGCCATATTTGGGTATTTTTCCTCCCAGTTCTTATCACCCTCGGCTACCATCTTGTTTGGTCTCCTCTGAGAGAGACGGCAGCTCCCAAAGGGCACGCAGCACGTGGGCTCTGCACGCGGAAGGTGCGCCGCAGGCCTCCGCCCGCCCAGGGAACGAAAGGAAAAGGACGCGGGCACAGTCGCGAGACTGTGTGCAGGCCAGCACCACGGTACGCTGGACAGACAAAAGAGCAGGTTCCCATCTGAAAGGTGCCCATGTGTGCGCCAAAAGACAGGTCCAAGGAAGTACCAGGAGCTGCTCGGTGACCACCCACAGGAGAAGGGACGGGCGACTGTGGCGTAAACTCCATGGGCTATCATGCGGCAATGAGACGGCACAGACGACAACCACCTGTGTCGACAGGCACCACTCTCCTAAATAGAACACGAGAAGTGGGCCAGACAGAGCTGGCGCTGAGCAAGCCCAGCGGGTGAGCCGCAGGACCAGGCCGAACCCCAGGAAGGGTGAGGAGTCAGGGCAGAGGCTGCCCTGGGGGAGGAGGAACGCCTGAGCAATCAAGGGGCCTTGGGTGTTCTAGTCACGCTGTCTCTTGATCTGGGGGCTGGCGACGCCATGTGTTCATGCTGAGCGAAATCATCAAGCTGTACACATTTCTCTGTGCAATTTTCTATGTGTACGTTAGATTGAAAAACATCTTCCAAAAACGAAAAGGCAAGACTGGGAGCAGAGCGTCACCACGCAGAAGCTGTGTGAGCCAGGGCAGGTCCTTCCCCTCTCTGGGCTTTACTTTTCTGTGAGTAGGGGTGAGGATTGTCTACACCCCAGCATGCTGAGGGTGTCGACGTGAGTGACAGTGGCACACAGCATAGGCCACGAGCACAGAGCAGGCCTGCATTCCGATGGCAGTTCCCCCACTGCCAAAGACAAAATGGGCTGCCCGGGACAGTGAGTGTTCTGTGCAGGGGTGGAGTGAACAGAGAGGCCAGGGAACCACGACATCCCTCCCTGGGAAAGGCTGCGCCCGGGATCCCGGAGGTGGTCCCCAAGGGCCCTGGAGCGGGATGCACAGATCCCAGCATCCTGTGCCCACCCACACTGCGGTCCCTGCCCATCCCCCCTCCTCCAGCTAGGCCCAGGATGGCGGGCTGGTTGCCATGGTGACCAGGTAGCAGCGAGATGGGGATAGGAAGAGGGCGGGAAGCCGCCGGCTTGCCGCAAAGGACGCACAGTGCGCAGGCGCCTCCGGTGGGGGCCCAGGGCTTACTGCCTTCGCGGGGCGGGTCTCCAGCTCGCGCCGCCAGCCCGCCCCTGCAGGCCGCCCTCCGCACTGCGGCTCCACCAACTGGGAAAACCGAAGTCGGGGTGATCCTGGGCCGCCCAGCCCTACAAACAACACTGCACCAGGCTCGCGCGCACGCGCCCTCACCCACCCTGCAGGGTCTGTGCTGGCGCACGGCACCCATCCTGCTCTGCATGCGCTCAGCTCTCCACTGCTGCTGCCCCCCATCCTACAACCTGCCGCGGCCAGATGTCGCCTTCTCTTTGCAGCACCCCCCTTCCCACCATCCCGCGCTGAGGGCTCCATGCCACTGGCCTTGCTGTCGGTCTGTCCCAACAGATTGGGGCTCCCTGAGGACTGGGGGCAGGTCTGAGTCATTTCTGCGTTCCCGGCGCTGGGGGAGGGGGGGTATTTGCACTTGGCTCACGTGGGTGTCCAATGGAACATTCTAGCACATTGATAGCTGGATTGTCACATGCTCCCATGGGAATCAGGCTTCTGTCACTGACCTCTACACCCCCAAATCTTCAAGAAAGTTTAGACACTGCCCCATCCCCTCCAAATTCCTCAGTCCCAGATCCAGATCTGCTCTTTCTCAGGTAACGGCTCTCACCTTTAACTTCCCTTCCACGCGGGAAGGAGCCATTACCTGCCCATCCCTTTCTCTCCCCACCAGTGCTCTCCCTTCTGCCTGCCCTCCTGACCAGAGTTATGACCGCTCCTGGACCCGAAATTCAAAGTACAGTCAAGAGTGTCCCAGATGTGCCAGTCCTCATCAGAGCCTCTGGTCACAACAGACTTGGTCTTGGGGAAAAGACCAACATTTTGCAAAAAAGATTCTCTACAATCTGAACTCCTGCAGAAGCTGACAGGCCAGAGTGGCAGGGGCAGAGGCTGGAGTCCACAGCACTGCCACCTCCTGGCTGTTCACTCTCGGCCAGACAGAGGGCCTTAACCCCCTGAACTGTGGGTAGGAGCTGGGCTGAGGCTGGAGGAGGGTGTGCCCACCATGGGGGTCACAGGCACACGGAGGATACCTAGACACCAGCCACCTTCCTGCCAAGGGTACTCATGTGATCACATCAACCCCAGGCATGCCAGGCTCCCAGATGTCCACAATAGGAGGACAACCTTACAAAGCACCTGCCCTGGCCCCTTATACAGAAGGAAAGGCTGAGCCCCAGAGAGATGACTTGACAAAGTCACACTGCAAATCAGGGAGAGACAATGCCGGTCTAGAAAGCTGGTCTCCTGACTGCACAGTGAGACAGGGAGGGCCTGGTGGCCAGGGACTCAGGAACCCTCGGCCAGGCTCCAGAAGGTGCTCAGCTCAGAGATCCCACCACCAACACCCTGCCCTCACAATTCTACCAATCAGCCCACCTCTACATCCCTCTCAGAGGGCACCCCTTGCCCTGCCCACCCACTGAAACTGCTCTGCTAAAAGCTTTCCCAGTCCCTGCTACCAAATCCAATGGGCCCTTCGGGCACTGTGTCCCACTGGCCACGCCCACTTCTGCAGGCCCTCCCCTCCCTAGCTAGGCACCCCCCCCTCCCACCTTTTCCCCCACCTCTCTGGCCAGTCTCTGGTCTCCTGCTGGTCCCTCCAAAGTCAGGCTAGCTCAGGGCTCAGGGCCAGCATGTGGTGGGCCAGCCTGGCAGGGACATCACCGAGGCTGCCTCTGCAGCAGCACCCAGGCCCCTCCACTTGCAGAAAACCTACTCCACATGTTTTCAGGTTCTCAGAACAGGCACATGGCGAGGCAAGGGCTGCAAACACTCGCCGTGTGAGCCACAGCTAACGAGCCCCATCCTGGAGCCACAGAGCACCAGACCTGGAGCCAGGCAGGCTACAAGTCCAGACCTGGCTCCACGGCCCTCTCATTTTTGTTTTTAAAGGAAAACAAAAGCATTTCCATGTTTGGCATATAGGTTGCTTAAACAATTTACAAACTACTAAAGCTTATGAAAAACAGAGAAGGAAACCTAGAGAATTTGTTTTATTAACTCCTCCACACACTTCTATTTAGTAGGTGAAATACCTTAGGTGAGTCACTTAATCTCTGAGCCCTCAGTTTCCTCATCTGTAAAAAAGGGACACAACATCCACCCCGTCGAGCTGCTGGGAGCTCACAACGAGATCAAGAGGCAGAGAGCTCAGGTGGCACTGTGCCTGCTGCACGGAGGAAGCGGAAGGCCTCACCCTCATCACCACCGCCGCCGCCACCACCAAGCCAGGTCACCATGCACGGCCAGAGGAGGGTCCTGGGCTCTGGGGTCAAACCCTTGCTCTACCATTTAGTTATGAATTATGAGAGGCCGGCCAAGATGGCTGGCCTCTGAGCCTCCGTTTCCTCAAAGCTACAATGTTGATAACAATCGCTGCCCTTCGGGGTCACGGTGAAGATGGGTGACAATGTGTACGGCACACCCAGCACAGCCTGCGATCGGCACAGAAGACTGTCTACGTGGTTCCTGGAACGTCGCAGGTGCTCAATAAATGTTGCTTACCCCCTGACCCGCCTGAGGACGGCAGGGGAGCCCCCTTGCGCTCCAAGAGCAGACCTCACAGGGATGCTGGGCACACCCGCGGTCCCGGGCGGGGGCCACTCACCTTCCTCCCCTCCGAGCTGCTCTCGCTGCCAGCATACGCCAGCTTCCGGCGCACGTAGAAAAGCATGTCATCCTGCCGGGGAGCCCATTTCTCCATGAAGTAGGTGGAGAACATCCACGTCCAGAAGACAATGCGGTCATCCTTGAAGCACCCTGCAGACGGGGCCAGAGGGAGTGAGAAAGGAGGGGCCGCCTTGGCCCTCGCTGTGTGACCTTGGCCACCCCCACCCCCTACCCCCCATCTCTGGTCAGAAGCCTGACAGGGCTCTGAGATGCTCTGCCCTTTCTCCTCGAAGACCCTGGCCCCCACCCAGGGGGCATCCACAGAGGCTCGAGGACACCTCCCAAGAGGCCCGATTCCAACCCCAGCCGCAGCCGGAGAGCCCGGGCTCCCCGCCCCACGGCCGAGCCTGACTCCAGCCTGTGGATGAATCAGCAGCTTCGGTGGAAAAGGAAAAACCTAACGAGACGGGAACGTCACTGGCTGGCTGTCTGGGCTGGAAGTGGGGAAGGCTTTGGGGGAGAGATCCTTCAGGCAGGGAGGGAGGCACCACTCTCACCAACGTCCCTCACCCTCACCCACGCCACCTCCCAGCTGCGGCAATCCCCACGGAGAATCCGGCTTACAGCAACGCTTAAAGCAACAGCCGCCCTCCAGCCAGCCGTAGCCACGGAAAGCAAGCGGGGACAGCCGAGGGGGGGGACAGCCGCACACCGCCCCCTGCCTGCCGCGGAGCCCTGAGAGCACGCCAGCTTTATTCTCATTTGATTCTCACCGGGACTTTTCCTTCTATTACAAATGGTATTTCTTTATGATCTGTAACCTTTTCCTGCATAGGGAGAAAAAGCCCACAGGCTTTGGTAGGAAAGCTCTAGGTTCCATTCCAGCTCTGGCACTTTGTGTGATGATGGGCAGGGGGCTTGGCCTCTCTGTCCCACAGGTTCCTCGCAGGAACATGCAGGTTACCGGAGGCCACGGGGCACACAGCAGGATCAACAAAGGCAGGTTTCCTCCCTTTCTAGATGGATCTAACAAAATTTCAAAACATGCCACCAAGCTATCTCACCAACTCAGTACACTGAATTGCTGCCGGCTTCCTTTTCCCTCCACGCTCAGCATTTGCCGCTGTGACCCAGGCCTGGCACTCTGCGCCGGAGCCATCCCACACTCAGAGCTGGGAACCGAGGCTGGCTGCCTCCCTCACCCCCGCAGGCCGTTCAGCCGGCCACCAGGACTCGCCAGGTCTCCTGACTCCGACTCCGTCCCCTCCTCCCGGGAGTCAGCCACCGGGCTGAGTCCGATGCCTTTGTTCACCAGAGACACCCCACACCCCAAGAACCAAGAAGAGCCAGGGCTCAACACCAGCCCCTGCCCTCAGGCCCCTGCCCTGCGGCGTGTGGCCCACGCACTCCATGCCCTGCCTAGCTCCTAGACACTCGGGCAGGGACCGGGAGGAAGAGAGGAGGTGGCTTCCTCAGCGAGGGGCCAGCCAGCGAGCGTGTCGGCCTGGCGGGCGGAGGCCAGGAGAGCCCCCGGGGCTGGCAGAACCCCTGGGCTCACTGCACCCGTCCTGCCACACTTCTGCAGCAGGCAGTGCCCCGTCCACGCTGCCACCGAGCCCTGCAAAGTCACGTAAAGGTGCTCTGACCTTCCCGGCTAAAACTCCAACTCCCGTTTCCCTCCCCCACGGCGTTGCACTGCGGTTCCCTCTCGGAGCCCGACAGGAGGCCCTTTAGGGCGAAAGGCTCCGAGACCGCCCACCGCAACCGCCTCCCGGGCCCGTGGTGGTTGCAGAAGCAGCTCTGGCGTGACGAGCAGGCGGTCATGACTCGAAGCCCCACCCCTGCCGCAGCGGGGCCAAAGTCTGCCACGGCGCCACTCCTCGGGTTAAGCACTCCCCTCCTCAGGGGTCTCTTTTTATTCTTTAATAAAAGTGACCTGGCAGCAGTACTAGAGCACCCAGACAGTGACAGCACTCACAACAGCAGTGATGACAATGACAGCACTGTCGGCGGTGACTTGTCAGCTAGCACCTGGCACAGAGCTCTGGGTAGACTGTCTCATTACAGCCTCCCGAGCACTCCATCATCACTGCCCCATTTCACAGAAAGCACTGACTCTGGAGAGGTTCAAGAGCGTGCCCAAGTTCACAGAGCTAGAAATGGACAGAGCTCTCAGGCCGGCAGTTCCCACACTAGGAGCAGCCGACACACACAAACTGCTCGCAGGTGCCCGGCTTGCCCGGGGAGCGCAGTGAGCCGCGGGACAGCATGCTGGGGACGGCACACAGCACGGGCCCACTTTGTTCCCTATTATGCTCCTGGCCCAGCAGGGCCCCGCCAAGGGGTCCCATTCCTTGCTTCACAACAGGACCCCCACTCGCTCCGCTGTGAGTCACGTCTCTGGGCCCCAAGAGTCTGCATAACTGCAGCTGGCTGCCTGCCAGGACTTACTCCTAAAAGGGAGGCTCGTCATGCACAGGGCTCATGCACAGCCCCCACCCACTACCCCTGGGGATTGAGCCACGCCTGGGATTGAGGGGCACAGCCACGGGCCACGGGCAGTGTGCCAGGCCCAGTGCTGGTCCGGCCTATACTTGCTCCCGGTCGAAAAGCATAGCAGCCACATGACCACCAGCAAGTCCAACGGTGCCACCTGCTGCCACCACCCCATCCCAGCCGGCCCCATCCGCACCGGCTGCTGGCCAGCACACCTATTCGACAGCCCACACCACAGCCAGAGGAGCTTTATTTAAAAGATCCTTTTCTGCCCCCTCCCTTAGAACCTTGCCATCAAATTCAGAATAAAATCCAAAGCTCTTACAAAGCGCTGCACGCTGCCCCCTCGCCCCCGCCACACTGGCCGCTGCCCCGTGACCACTGGGCGTGCCCACCACGGGGCTGTGCCCTGCTCCTCTGCCTCCAACCCCTCCCTGGGCTCTCTGCAGAGGCGGCTTCTCCCACCGTCCAGCTTCAGTTTCAACGTCACTCCCGGGGCCTTTCCTGAGCCCGCATTCCTCCCCAGGGTCCTCCCTAGCTCGTCGTCTTGTTTGCTGCCATCATAACCCCGTCACCTCCTGGCTTTCCACGCTGTCCCCGGAGCGGAGGCTTTGTCTTGGTCACCATTAGACCCCGATGCCAGGTCAGTGCCATGGCATAGTAGGCACCCAACAAACCAAGCTGGATTCACGGATTACCCCCAGTTTAAAAGGAAACAGGCCCAGCACAGTGGGACAAAGTGTTCAGGCCCCCACAGCAAGGAAGGGGCCCAGCCAGGACCGCCTACCCGAAGCCTGAGCTCACCACAAGAGCACAGGGCGTGGACTGGCCACTTCCTTCAGCCTCGGGGACCCTCCACCTTAAGATCTTCCAGACAGGCCAGGCGCAGTGGCTCACGTCTGTAATCCTAGCTCTCTGGGAGGCCAAGGTGGGAGGATCGCTCAAGGTCAGGAGTTCGAAACCAGCCTGAGCAAGAGCGAGGCCCCGTCTCTACTAAAAATAGAAAGAAATTAGCTGGACAACTAAAAATATATAGAAAAAATTAGCCGGGCATGGTGGTGCATGCCTGTAGTCCCAGCTACTCGGGAGGCTGAGGCAGGAAGATCGCTTGAGCCCAGGAGTT
>CAUYPO010078853.1:0-19849 GCA_963574435.1 Cheirogaleus major
CAAAAACGATGGATAAGACAAACGTTAAAAAAATAAATAAAGTCATTAAAGAGGATCATAAGCACGATGAGGAACATTGAATGGGGTGAGGGATGGAGAGTGACAGGCGGGCTGCCTTAGAGAGACAGTCCAGCCCAGGCGCGGTGGCTCACGCCTGTAATCCTAGCACTTTGGGAGGCTGAGGCGGGAGGATCGCTCAAAGTCAGGAGTTCGAGACCAGCCTGAGCAAGAGCGAGACCCCATCTCTACTAAAAAATAGGAAGAAATTAATTGATCAACTAAAGATATATAGAAAAAATTAGCTGGGCATGGTGGCACATGCCTGTAGTCCCAGCTACTCGGGAGGCTGAGGCAGAAGGATTGCTCGAGCCAGGAGTTTGAGGTTGCTGTGAGCTAGGCTGATGCCCCGGCACTCTAGCCTGGGTAACAGAGTGAGACTCTGTCTCAAAAAAAAAAAAAAAAAAAAGAAGAGAGACAGTCCAGGAGGCCTTCTCGTGGGAGGCAGCGTTTGAGCTGCTGGAGTGGCCCACGGAGCCCCGTGGGGAAAGAGCTCCAGGCAGAGGGAACAGCAAGGGCAAAGACCCTGGGGCAGCAGTGACCCCAGTGTGCCCAAAAATGACGTCAGGACAGCTCGGCAGAATGAGCAGGGGGGACGCCGGAGGAGACGGGCCTGGGAGGTGGGCAGGGCTGCAGAAGCAATGAAGAGGGCCCCACACAACTTACTTCAAAGTCCTGATACTGCTCCTCCGCTAGAGACTTCTTCGCCACCACGAGCACCCGCAGCCCTTCGCGGGCCATGTTGCCACACTGGAAGGCAGACGGAGGTTGGTGAGAGCCGTGCCCAGGGCTGGGCCCCAGGGACCCCGACTCTCCCCGGGGAGGGCCTGCACGCTGATGCAGACGTCCCCCTCCCAAGGGGACGGGGGAAATGGCAAATCAGAAAACCGCTTTCCCCTAAAGTGATCTTCCCTGGAGTGACCCTTTCGTAGGGGACGTTGCAGAGGGGCAGCCGTGGGCACAGCGTATGTGCTGGAATCTAAGTCAACGTTGTAAGACTTCACACGCAATCTGGACTGCTGAATCGGTGGAAAAATTGAACACCTGACAAAACCAGGTGCACTTTCCCAAATAACCACCATCCACGATGGCTGAGGAGTGGCTGCCGCTGTGTGCTCCCAGGAAATGTAGCTGTCTAGTGAAGAACATTCTAGTGTGTCTAACATGCTAAGTACAACTGTCAGAAAAACACCTCCTGTTTCCTTCACCCCCGTTACCTGCCCGGCTCCTGCAGGCATTTGGGTGCACAGCCCTGAGCAGGAATTACTAGCTATGATGTTACTAGAACATCAGTGTCTGTTAAGTGCACTTTGCACGCTGCCTAGCATGGGAAGGGGCACAGGAGCAGAAGGAGGGTGTTTGCTAGTTAGAAGAATGTGAATTTCCTGCCTGGAGCTGAAAGACGGGACAAAAATGGCCCAAGACACCTGGGCGCTCCTTCCCTCCTGCTGCTGGCCACCTGTCCACAGCACAAACGGGTCTGCAGCCTCGGACGTGGCCCCAAAGGATCCCCACCTCCTGGAACTCGCACCCTTGTATAATCACCCCCCTCCTTGAGTGTGTGCTGGACCTAGTGACTCATCCCTGACACACACAACGAGGCTAAAGTGAGGGGACATCATGTCTGAGACCAGGTTACCAAGGCAGCGACTCTGCCTTGTGTGTCCTCTCCTGCTCCCTCACCTGTTCGCTCTGATGAAGCCCGTCACCAGGTCGTGGGCTGTCCCACGGAGAGGCCCACATGGCAAGGGACAGAGGGTGGCCTCTGGCCAACAGCCGGCAAGAACCTGAGGTCCTCGTCCAGCAGCCCCGAAGGAGCTGACCGCTGCCTCGACCACCCAGTGGGCTCGCAAGCAGATCCTGCCCCGGTCGAGTCTTGAGTTGAGACCGCAGCCCTGGCTGACACCTTGGCCGCAGCCTGTGGGAGGCCCCAGAGCAGAGGACCCAGCTGAGCCACACCTGCATCCCTGACCCACAAGAACCACGAGAAGCAAGCGTGTGCTGTTTTAACCAGGGCAGTCTGTTACACAGCCACAGGTGACCGCCACAGAGGCCACCTCACCGTACCACGCAAGGCACTGCGTCTTTGGAACATGCTTCCGAGGCTGGTTCTCACGCCCTGGCCAAGCTCACCTCTTCCTCCAGCCAGTCGTTGTACTGCACGATGCCGGCCATGACGACGTCCGCGCCCTTCATGTAGAACGTGATCTCTCCGGTCGATTCATCCTGGAGACAGAGGCCAGGAGGCATGAATAACTGAAAGGAACACCCGCCTTCTGTAACACCTGCTTCCCGTGACGGTGCACAAAGCGCACTTAACAGACGCTAGTGTTTTTCACTTGGCCGAAGATGAGAAGGGAAAGGGGCCTCGTTTTGGGGGCAAAGGCTGCAGAAAGCAGAAGAAAACTTAAAGCATTTGGAAAATTATTAAATGATGCAAGCAGGATCACAAGGACGTAGGCCCTCTGTTTCGAAGGTTATTACTATTCGAACTGGCATGGACTCCCACGTCATAATCTCGGATTCAAACACGGGACTGCCAGTACCACCAAACTGTGCTCCACCGAAAGTGCAGGGCAGGTCGTGACCCAGACCAGGGTTTCTCACCCTCGGCACCATGAACATTTGGGGCCAGACGATTCTTTGCTGTGAGGGACCCTCCTGGAGTTGAGTGACATCCCCGGCTCCACACGCTAGGTGCCAGCAGCAGCCCCATGGTGACCCCCAAAACATCTCCCGACATTAGCAAATGTCTCCTGGGGGCAAATCATCTCAGTCGAGAACCAGTGATCTACATAATTCCAGACGCCTATGTCTATCTGTGGATGTGCCTAAAGCTCAAGCTGCCCGGAGTTTTAGTTCACCCTGACCGGGTTTTCTGGGAAGTGGGTAACGCCACTGCACGGCACCAGCTCCCAGCTGTGCGCAGCTGGGCAAGCGACTTCCTTTCCCTAAACCTCAGCCTCATCTGTGAAACAGGAATTGTCACCGCCCAGATTGCTGTGGCTGAAACAAGATAATTCACACCGAGGAGCATGTAGCCCTGGGCCAGGTACACAGAAGGCGCCCCCTCGGTGGCGTCATTTCTGCTGGGACGAGAGTAACTTCTCCAGCCCCTCACTCGTATTGTACCTGGAGAATGAGGCTTGGCCCAGGATTCTCAATGGCAGCAATTCTGCCCCCCAGAGAACACCTGGCAATGCCTGCAGATGCTTCTGGTTGTCACACTCAGGGCGTGTGCTGCCGGCATCTCAGCGCCCTGTCGTGCACAAGACAGGGCCAAGAACGTGCCCAGCACCCGGCGGCCACGGTGCCGAGACTAAGAAATCTGGCTAGAGGAAAGGGGGGGAGCCACTGCCTCACTCCATCCTCCCCTCTGTGATTCGCGTCTCTGGCGGGGGAGGCAGCAGAGATGGGCAAGGAGACGGGGCCAGGCCACCAACCCTGCACCTACATTTTGCCACCACGGGAAGCCCAGAATCAACGCCTTTAACTTCTTCACTAAATATGAACTAAATACCCAAAGCCAAATTAGTGGTCTGGTTTCCTCTTTTAAAATAACTTTCGAATGCCCTCCCATTGCTGACAACCTTCTAGATCCACACGATGACTCACACAGCGTCCCCGGGCCAAGACCAGGCGCCCGAGTTTTAAAGGCGAACAACCAACTGCACGTTTATCTCGGATGGGCTGCTGCTCCGGCTGCTGGTGACTCAGGCCAGAGACAGCGTGGGGTCCGAACATGAAAGCATCGGGGTTTTTATTCCCCTTTCCCCTTCGCCCAAACGGCGCTTAACGACAGGGCCGTAGGAAATCACGCCCCCGACCCAGCTTCCTTTACTCTGGAAGGGGCTCAGGCTAGTTTAGAAGTTCTGTCCAATATAAATACTGTATCAACTATCTCCTCCCATGAGTCATTTCCTCCCACCGAGTTCATCCCAAGTTTATTTCGTTCCCATATTATGGCGAGATTACGCCATACATTTACAGAGATGGGCTGGCTGTGTGGCATTGTTTCGGGGCCTCATCTTTTCCCACCGTGGCCTGTGTCTGGCACCTGCTCAGAGGGCTCCTTTCGTGCAATGACGAGGACAGTGGTATGATCTGTACCAACGATCCAGCCTCAGCGCTCCACGTGGGAAGGGGAGAAGGCACTGGAACATCTTGTACACGACAAAAACCAGAGACGCAACCTTCCTTCAGAAAGACAAGCACACAAGACCTAAGAGACTGGCTTCTCTAACCTTGCCGAGGAGACAGAGATCCACGCGGAGAAATGACCCTGCAATGCGGTTGCAAGAAGATGCTGCCAAGTGTCGCGCACGCGCTCACACGAGATAAAAAGGCTTAACAGAACAGACAGGAGAGCGCCCAACTGTCAGCTGTCAGCAGTCGATAAACCGACCAGAGAGAAGTCTTAAAACTTCCTCACGTCGGGTAACTGGACAGTCGTTTGCATGTAGCACGCGGGTTATAGGAACATACCCGACAGGGCTTCTCAGCCTCGGCGTGAGGAACAGGCAGGGCCGGGTCATTCTTCACCATGGAGTCTGCCCTGTGCATTGTAGGATGCTGAGCACCAGAGGCCAGCAGCACCCCCACGTGGGGGGGTGACATGTTCAAATGCCTCCAGGATGCAAAACACCACACCAGAGGAGTATCGTGAGATTGTGCAAAGTAGGGAACTAGTCCAAAAGCCCTGGACGTTCATTTCTCCCCACCCAAAGCAAAGATAAAGAGAGGTTGGAAAATGAAAAAAATTAGCAAAATAATATGTCTTTAATTAAAGTCAGCCTTGCAAAGACGGGTGCTCATAGTGTTATTTTTATTAAGCCAAAAATGAGAAACAGCCTAAGCAACCAAAAAAAGAAAAGTTAATGAAATAGGGGTACGTTCTTTCAGCAAAACGCCACACGCACACTAAAAATCATTAAAATCACATTTTCATGGTGGGAGGAAATTCTTATCATATACATACAGTTCCTTGAGTAGGGAAGTTTAGAAAGCCTCTTATGATGCCAATTTTATGAAAATGTGTGTGAATATTTACACTCTATATGCTTAGAAAAAAGACTGAAAGGAAATCCCCTGAAAAGGTGAGAGTCTTTGGGTGGTGAAAATGGAAATGAATAGTTTTAATCCCCTTTTCCTTACATATTTATTTGTTCTAAATGCCTTCACTATAAATGCTGATTTTTTTTTTTTTATAACCTGGGACGGGGGGCATGATCTGCTAAAATAAAAACAGACTTGCTCATCTGACAATATCTCGTACGTCTAGGCACAGAGTCCCTTTCCTTGCTGTGGGAAGACACACAAGTCACCTCTCATAAAATACGCCACATGTCTGGGAACGAGAGTCCTTTACGACTAAATGAAGGGTGGTGTCTACCACTCACTTATTCTAGATTCTTATTCTTTTCTTATTCTTTCTTATTCTATTCTTATTCCTATTCTTTTTTTAGAGAAATGCAATTCTTTATTACAACTCTAAATGCATGTTTGCAAACATTTAACAGAAGGGGAAAACAAAGACAA
Organism: Cheirogaleus major; assembly: GCA_963574435.1. Taxonomy (NCBI): domain Eukaryota; kingdom Metazoa; phylum Chordata; class Mammalia; order Primates; family Cheirogaleidae; genus Cheirogaleus; species Cheirogaleus major. The sequence continues at coordinate 5,596 of CAUYPO010078853.1, forward strand.
TCCACGCCATTCTCCCCCCAGCCTCTGCGGCAGAAATAGGGCCTAGAAGAATCGGGCTCTCAGGACCTGAGATGCCTTTACAGCCTGGTAACTGGGTCCCAGGCAGCCTCGGGAGACCTCTGTGTCCCGGCCTAGAATGGCCGATACTGAGGACTATTCCTTGATGACTCAGCCCTCCAATGACCTCAGCAGAGCCCACGGCCCTAGAACTTAAAAAAACAAAGGCTGGAACAAAATTAAAGTAATTCCACAGGAGATAATGACTCTCATTCCCCAGGAAACACCCACCCACAGGATTTATGCCGCTGCTTCCAGACCACGATGTTCTTGACCTCAGATGTGTACCCAAGATAGAGTCTGGAAGCCCTGGGTCCGGCAGGTGCGGGGCGGCGGGGAGAGCACAGCTGCGGGAGAACACGCTCCCTCCCCGCCGAGGGTTGCCAAGGAACACGTCTGAAAGGACCTACCAGAATCTGGACATAAAAATCCCTTAACATGGGATGTTCCAAAGCACGTCCATGGGGTGTGTCACCGGGTCATCTGCACAGCAGCTGTGGTGGTAGGCAGCCTCCAACACGGCTCACAACGGCCCTCAACTCCCAGGACTCACCAGCCGACCTACGGGGAGGCCCACGCGGCAGCGAACCGCAAGCTAAGGCCCAACAGGCAGTCGAGAGCCAAGGCCCCCGGTCCAACAGCCCACCGGGAGCTGAACCCTGCCAACGACACTGGCGCTGTCTGGACGCGGACCCTGCAGAGCCAGAAGACCCAGCCAAGCCGCGCCCGGATCCCCGGCCCACAGAGACTGGCAGATGATCTTTAACACACGCACACCAAAACCTCCTTGCTGAGACCCCCGTGGACGCCTAAGCCCACGGAGCGCACTGAACCCTATATACACTACGCTTTTTCCCTCTACACACATATCTACGATAAAGCCTAATTTTTAAATTAGGCTCTGTAAGGGATGAGCGACAAAAACTAATAAAATAGAGCCACGATAACAACATGCCATAATAAAGGTAAAATAAGGGTTACTTGAACACAAGCACTGTGATACCACGGCAGCCGATCCGATAACCCAGACAGCTGCCAAGTGACTAGCATGCGGCAGTGTAGACGCTGGACAAAGGGAAGATTCACAGCCCAGGCAAACAAAGCAAGACAACACAAGACCTCATCACGCTACGCGGGACGGCACGCAATTTGAAACTTACAAATTGTTTATTTCTGGAATTGATATTTAATATTTTTAATTATTTAAATATTTTTGTCCATTTAATTTTTTTTTTGAACCGCAGTTGACCGTAGGTAACTGAAACCGTGGAACATGAAACTGCGGGTAAGGGGGGAGTCTGTATTGTGTTTGAAGCCATTAAATGTGGGGTCATCTGTTACCCAGCGATACATAATTAATATACTACCCCAACACTGCCACGGGTGCTCTGTGAGCTTCCCAACTCCCTCTCGTCACACCCCAGACAGCCAGGGGCAAACCCCAGCCCCACCGTCCGCCAGCTGTGTGAACCCCGCGCAGGTTTCTTGGCCTCTCTGCACCTCGATTTTCTCCTCCGGCCAGTGCCAATCACAATGGTGCTCATCTCACTGCGTTATGGTGGCCAGAATTAATGAGTTATGGTCAGAATTAAATTAGTTACTTTATGCACATCACTTACAACAGCCTCTGGCACATGATAAGTACCACTTAAATGTTACCTGTCATGACTGTCACTGTTGTTCCTACTGCTGTTTTTTGTTTGTTATTTTGAGACACAGTATTGCTCTGTCACCTGGGCTAGAATGCATCAGCCTAGCTTACAGCAACCTCCAACTCCTGGGGCTCAAGCGATCCTCCTGCCTCAGCCTCCCGAGTAGCTGGGACTACAGGCGTGTGCCACCACTCCTGGCTAATTTTTCTATTTTTAGTAGAGACGGAGCCTCACTCTCGCTCAGGCTAGAATCAAACTCCTGACCTCAAGCGATCCTCCCACCTCAGCCTCCCAGAGTTTATACTCTAAAATGTCTGATAATAGTATCTTAAAATATCTAACAATATGAACATTTTTTATTTTAGAGCTTATAATAATTTCTTCAGTTGCCTTTTTTTCGCTGTTGTTGAGTCAGGGTCTTACTCTGTCACCCTGGGTGGAGTGCCGTCATGCCATTGTAGCTCACTGCAACCTCCAACTCTTGGCTCTAAGCGATCCTTCTGCCTCAGCCTCCTAGTTTCTGGGACTACGGACTTGTGCCGCAACACCTGGCTGGAGTTTCTTCCCTTTCTTTTTGGTAGAGACGGGGGTCTCACTCTTGCTCAGGCTAGTGTCGAACTCCTGAGCTCAAGCGATCTTCCTGCCTCGGCCTCCCAGAGTGCTAGGATCACAGACAATACGAACTTACAGTAGGGACGGAGAGGAAAGGCATCCAGAATGAACAGCTAAAGCTGCTTCATTTCTTTTAAAAAAAATTTCAAACCACAATACATGCAAAAATATGGGTGAATCTCACAAATATAAATTTAAGCAAATGAATCCAGGCACAAAAGGGTATCTACTGCATGATTCCATTCACATAAAGTTCAAAAAGAGACCACGCCAACCAATGGTAGGAGTCAGGACAGTGGTGACATCCCCGAGGGGAGGAGAACTGCAGTGACCACGAAGGGACACAAAGAGTTGCTGGGGAGACGGTGGGTCAGGCTCTGCTTCTTGTTCTGGATTCTGGTTACACAGAAATGTTAACTTTGTAAAAAAAAAAAAAAAAAGAGCTGAGCTGTACACTTATGACATTTGCCCTTTCTCTGTGTACGCTGTATGGTAAAGGTTCAAAAAATACAAAAAGAAAATCTGACCTCAAAACTATGTACATCTATTATGCATCAATAAAAAATTTGTTTAAAAAAAGAAAAAAACTGAAATAAATAGGATAAAATGATGACACTGAGTGAACACTTTTTTTTTTTTTTTACTAACTTTGTGGTTGTATGAATTTTTAAAAATTAAAAATATTTAACTATAACAAGTGTGTCAAGACCAGTCAATGAGGAAATAATAGTCTCTTCAACTAATGGAGCTAGGACAGCTGTACATCCATATGCAAAGGAATGAAGTTGAACCCCTACCTCACACCATATATTAAAATGAACTCAAAATGGATCAAATGACCTAAAAAGCTAAAACTATAAAACTCTTAAAAGAAAGTAGACAGGTAAATCTTCCTGACTTTGGAGTTAGCAATAGATTCTTAGATATGACCCTAAAGACGAGAGCAATAACAAAAAAATAGATAAATTTTAGCCAGGGGTGGGGGTGTGCACCTATAGTCGGGAGGCTGAGGCAGGAGGATCGCTTGAGCCCAGGAGTTGGAGGTTGCTGTGAGCGAGGCTGACGCCATGGCACTGTAGCCTGGGCAACAGAGTGAGACTCTGTCTCAAAAAAAAAAAAAAAGATAAATTGGACTTCCTCAAAATTAGAAACTTCTGTCCACCAAATGACATTATCAAGAAAGTAAAAAGATAACCTACAGAATGAGTTTACAAATCATATGTCTAATAAAGGTCTAGTATCCAAAATATATAAAGAATCCTTTCAACAACAAAAAGACAACCCAATTGAAAAATGGGCAAAGAACTTGAACAGCCATTTCTCCATGAAAGATATACAAATGGCCATAAGCATATAAAAAGATGCTCACTATCATTAGTCACTAGGGAAATGCACATCAAAACCACAACGAAATACCACCTCATAACCTCTAGTACAATCATAATCAAAAAAATGGAAAACAATAAGCATTGGCGAGGATGTGGGGAAATAGGAGCCTTTACACACTGCTGGTGGGAATGTATCAAGAAGAGGGTGCAGCATTGTAGAAAACAGTGTGGCAGGGCCTCACAAAGTTAAAGAGGGAATTCTCCAGCAGCTGGGTAACTGACCCAGCAAAACTCCGCAATTCCACTCATAGTATATACCCAAAAGAACCGAAGACGGGCACTGAAATCCCGTGCACGAGTGTCCACAGCAGCACTACCCACGACAGCCAACAGGTGGAAGCAGAACAGATGTCCACCACTGGACGAGTGGACAAGCACAACGTGCTCTATCCACACGAGGAACACTAGCCGGCCACGGAAAGGAGCCGAGCACCGACACGTGCTGCAGCACAGACGAGCCTCGGAAACGTGACGCTAAGGGAGAGAAGCCAGACACGAAAGGTCGCGTGCTGTATGAATCCATTTATCTGAAATGTCCAGAACAGGTAGATCCACCAAGACAGAAAGCAGCCTGGTGGTTGCCAGGGGCCGGGGTCGGACAGGAATGGGCAGTGACCACTTAACGCACGCAAAGTTTTCTTCTGGAGTGATGAAAATGTTTTGAAAACTGGCACAAGTGGTGGTTGCACGACACTGTGAGCGTACTAAATGCCACTAAATTGTCCACTTTAAAATGGTTATTTTATGTTATGTGATTTTCACCTCAATAAAAAAATATACATTTAATTAAACACAAAAAGAATGAGAAAGGTATTACCAGGAAATGCCCACTCCATGTTCATTAGAACTTTCATGCCAGAATTGATTCCCTTTCCGCTTAGGGAATCATACTCTCTGGTTAGCTCGGGCAGCAGATGCCACAATAAAAAGGGCTCTAGAGGGGTAAGAAAGAACGTCAAGTGCCGGGGACACAGGCAGCATACTCGGGCCCTTAGCTGTCTTGAGACATCGATAAAAGACTAAAAGACGACTCACCCTCACGATGATGCCCATGCGCTTGCTCTCGTAGGTGAAGGGGAAGATCTGCAGGATGGTGAAGTTCAGGATCTGGTCGCCAGGGGTCCTCAGCTGCATGGAAGACTGGTCTCGGCCCACCAGGGTTAAGCCCACGCTTTCGGTCCACTGCACCAGGGCCACCTAAACGGAACACAGGGTGGCAGGTCAGACACGCAGCCCAGGGTCCCGGTGCACAGGGCGTGCACGGGAGCACAAGGCGGAGGGGGCACAGAGATGGGGCAGAGCAGCAGCCCCTGTCCCTGGGGACAGCGAGGGCTCCCACGCTCCAGGCTGCCCTTCTGCAGGCTCAAAGCAGGCTCCACACGGCAGAGAGCCACTGCACAGGATCGAGAGTGACTGGCGTGACCACAGATCACTTCTGGAAGAATCCGCACTGAGCCGAAGAGCACAAAGGGAAAGCAGGAGCAGGACACGGGTGGGTCCCTCACTGTGGGGCTGTCCTGGCAGCCCCACTCTCACCGCACAGGGCCAGCATCGTGAGTGGCTCTCAACTGGGCAGCCCTGCCCCCAAGTGTGTGACACTGGGCTTCCGGAAGACTAACTCCCCAAAAGCCTGCTCTGAACTTCAATCAGGAAAGAATCTGGAATTCCAGAACCAGAAGAGGCTTCCATGGACCCCCCAGGTCCGTGTGAGGGGAACGGCTGAACCGCAGACCGGAAGGGTCCAGAATGACACAGGTCTCTGAGGAAGGATGGATGACAATTGGACGCAAACATCTTTAAACCCTGCTTTCTTCCACAGCAACCCCGCAGTGGAGTCGAGGAACCCACGGCAGCTAAGCCTGTGGCCACTCCGCACTCCCGGGATCCACCTTCCTAATCGAAACGTCCTCAGTCTCCTGGGGGCTGATCCAGCAGTTCATGAGCCTTCAGGGGGGCGGGGGAAGGGCCTTTCACTCTCAGGACTTTGGCGTGAGTCTGCACTGATGGAAAGCTGCTTCCTACACATAAAATCCCCCAGGGTCCTCCTCCGAGAAGATCGATCTAGAATCCGGGCGCTAACACTTCTCAGTTGTGGGCAAGACAAACATTTGGGGGTGAGTCAAGAAAACTCCATTCCTCTCCAAAACAAGGTGATACAAAAGCAAGGCTACTTCTGATTCCGGCGGTCCCGAGCTTCGGTTCAAAGGAATCGCTCCACGTCACACGCTGATGTGGAGTCTCACCCATTTACAACAGACCGAGTTAGGGTCCCCATCACCCGAGGTCAGGGCAGCAGCAGAAAAAGGAACCTCATTACAGTGAATGAATGAACAAGTAAGTTAGACAGGAACTAGCTCAAATGCTGGACACAGAAGGGGCAGGGAGGGAATCTTGTCTCCAGAGTCTGCGGTGTGCTCTGCTTTGGGGGAAAAGAAGAAATGGAAGGGGCAGGGCTCATTCCCTTCCTAAAACGCCCATCCGAAGAACTCACCCCAGAAACCATCCATGAAAGGGCTTTTTCAGCATTTGTTGGTGAGCAATAAACCACCTGTGACGAGTTTTTTAAAATTTTCCTTTTGTTCTTGGGAAATACGCCAGACCACGCCAGACCCTGTGCTTGGGAAATACGCCAGACCACACTTAGTAGCCTTGAATTCTTGTCAAAGGCAGGATACACACTAATCCCAAGACCACGTACGATACCAAGATGGGAATCTGACATCTGATAAAAAGGGGTTCTTTGGTGGCATTCAACAAGATAAATACCCAGGCTCACAAAGAGCAGCCAGTCAGCCCGAAATCCAGCCTTTCAAGATCATAAATTTATCCACAGATCTAAGCTTTTCTTTACTCAATAAGAAAATATATTCAACAACGTGCTGGATGGTGGTTGCAGGTTCCAATGCCAAGGCATGCAGGGGTGCGGGGTAAACTGAGGCAGCAGCCAACGACCTTGATCAAGCACTGCCAGGTAGAAACTGGGTCCATTATTTTCAGAGCTTATCTTTCTCAAGAAAAGCTGATTTTTATATAAAACTAGGTGATTTTTAAATATTGCTTTAAGTTTTTTTTTTTAACACAGCATGAAACAAAACACAGCCTTCTAGGAATAAGTGGACGAGATGATGGTATAGAAGGCCACTCCTCGATTCAAATTTTCTGTGCTTGAAATTCAACCTCGTATCACTTACCTCTGATAAAAATTAATAGTTAAGAAGAAAGAATGGCATCATTTAGAAATAACTTCATCTCAGCTCATTCCAGGCCAACACTAATATGACATGGACAGAACTGCATTTGTGTCCCCTGGAGGGGCTAACACCAAGAAAGGCTCATGTGACAGTTTTTACAGTGTCCCAAAACACTGTCCAGTCCTGTCTCAAATAGCCACCCCTCTATGCTGAACAGTCAAAATCCTATTTCGAGACTCTACCTCAGTGGTTAATAAATAACACTGATGGGGCAGTTTTTCCTACAGTTCCTGACCTCTGTCCTACGACCCTACCCTTTGGGTCCAAGGGCACAGCCAGGTGATGGTAAAGCGCCACCACCCTCCTAAATCTCTGGGACTCACCACCCCGGCTCATTCGTGCACTCGTCTGAATGCCGTCCTTGTCCAGGCCTGACGCTGGGGCTCAGGGTACGCCGAGGCATTACGGGGAGCTGCGTACCCCTTACATTCACTGAGGTATGAATATAGTTGCAGAACAACAGCAACAAAAAACCTCGCAGCTGCAAAAGGACCATGAGATCACCGGCCCTTCTCTGCACCACATGCTCAAGTTCCCCAGTGGCTTTTACTCTCATTCTCTACAAGTTTAAGAAGATGCAAAATGAGACAGCTGGGACTTTTTACACGCGTGATCAGAAATGCGAGAGACAGTTAATAAATACATCAGGCCGTGCATCGTGGCATTATTTATGATGGCCAAAAGCAGGAAACCTCCTCAATCTTAAGGGAAATAGAATCAATAATCTGTGGTGTGTGTAAGCGGCAGAATATAGTGCGGCCATTAAAAACCTTCTTATCATAGATAGTTATCGAAAAGGGATAATGCGATATCTTACTAAGCAAACAGAGATAAAATGTGGAATGACACTAAATATTTAAATTAAATGTATAGAAGACAGGAAGGGAAAACGTCAAAATGTTAACAGTGATTATGGCTGAGTTTTGGGGTTATGGTTGGTTTTATTTTTTTCCTCTAATTCTTTTTACCTTTTCTATAACAAGTTTGGGTTACTCTTACAATTAGGAGTAAAACTGAAACTAAAACGTGCTTCTGTATCAGCTGTGTCTAGATTAGCTGTACTTTCCTGCCCTCCCTGTCTGGGTCACTGCCGACAGGCTGACGTTCCAGGTGGCCGCAGAGAGGCCTCCCTCCACGGCTCCTTGTCCACCTCTCCCCACGGCCATTTATAACAGGACAGTTTCAAGGACACTGTGGGCCGCAGGAAAGACACACTCATTTTTTTCTTGTTATATAATAATTATACCTATTTATGGGGTATATGTGATGTTTTGATGCCTGCCTGCAACATATAATGATCAAATCTGGGTATTTTCGATGTCTATCGCCTAAAGGAAATCAGTGCATCCAAGGGATATCTGCACCCTCGTGTTTATGGCAGCGCCATTCACAAGCGACCTAAGTGCCCATCAACGGATGAATGGATAAAGAAAATGCGGCAGATAGACACAATAGAATACGATGCAACCAAACAAAGAATGAAATTCCGTCATGTGCAGCAACATGGATGGAGCTGGCCGTCATTATGTTAAGTGCAATACACTCATTTTAATTTTCCTTTCCAAGGGAAGAATCCTACAGAGACGGGGTGGTAGAGGCAGGACACTCAGAAGGTAGGCTGCCGGGGTCTGGGAGAGGAAGGTTTCTTTTCACCAAGCTTGGAAGCTTGCCAACACAAGAGGGCAGAGACACAAAACCATGTTCCACTGAACTTGGGAGACACGTAGTCTCTGAACACTAGCTCAGAACAGGGCGCTCAGGGAGACTAGAGCAGCCGGGGATAACCAGAGACCGTGGAACTTCACCCAGTATCAGCCCTGAGTTACTGAAATGCAGGCTCTGGAACTCTCTGTAGCACTTCATGAGTTCACAAAGCACTTTCAAACCATCGCCCTATGGGTGGGGAAGTGGTATTAAGGGTAGTAAGTCCAGACTCTGGACATGGGCTGCCTGGCTTCCACTTTGCCAGCAATGTGACCTTGGGAACGTTTCTCAGCCAACTTATATTAATATTAATACTTCATCTGCAAAATGGACACGCTTTTTAAAAATGAGTTACTAAAAGCAAGGTGCGAAACAATTATAATTGTATTAAATTACAATTGTGTTTTTAAATTTTTTTAAATATCTTAATAAAGGGCAAGGGAAATTCTAATACATACAAAGAAGTAACTCTGCAAAGATACTTAGATATTAATAACAGCAGGTGCCTCAGAGGAAGAGGCCTAGGAGAACTGAAGCCTTAGGGAAGGAGGAGATGGACTTCTTACTCTACGCACGAGCCTGTGGGGGCCACGCAGAACACTCCACACGTTACCTAGAACTTTAATTCATTGCTCGGAAATGACTGAGCCATTCAAGGCCAGGCCAAATACAGCAAGCAGCTTTCATTTACGCACACACGCAGAGCACACTTATGCATCCATGTGTGCACACACACGCAGAGCACAGTGCACACACATCACACGTGCCTGCACATGCGTCCGTATCCCCCCACACGCGCGCATAAATCCTACAGAAATATAAAAACCATATGACTTTCCAAAGGATGTTCCTTAATTTACCTTCCTTCCCATTTAACGATATGTACTACAGTATGATTCTCTATTACAATCGTTTCTATACATATATATGCATAAATTTAGGGAAAATCTACACCAGAATATAAACAGTGGTTACCACTAGCTGGTAAGAATTACAGGTTATTTTTATCAACTTTTTTTTGAATCTACAATTTCTACTTTTTCCTGTAGTGAGAATGTTAGTGCCTGTGATTTTAAAAGCTTAAGCAAGTTTTTTTTAATATGAAGGAATTCACGGAAAAGACAAATGAACGCGTCACAGGATTGATTCTCGCAGCTCGCGAGACAGCATCTCCTTGCCCACTCACACTGAGAAATAAATGCTTTAAAAGTTGCATCGTCATCACGACCCCTCCCCGCTGCCCCCCCACACTGCCCCCCACCCCCAAGGCTGCCGAATAATCTGGAATCGGTGGCATGCTGCCAGGGCCGAGACCCGCCTGCGCAGCATCTGAGCCTCGCTCCTCTCTGGTCAGATTACATCTATCTCATTTCCCCCGCGAGTTACTGTACGGGGCAGGGAGCGCCCAGCGCCCCCCAGGCTGTAATCGATAGCTGAATGAAGATACTTCAAGGCTTCCAAAGCGGAATGTGCACAGGAAACAAGTTTAGGAAATCCTGCTTTCTGTTACAGGAAATGAATCCTACACCAACTGGTAGAAATTACTCCAGCAGCTCCCAAGTCAAACGAATACAGGTTTCTATATGTATTCCATAAACCGACCTTGCCTAGACTGGCAATGTTTTATTGATATTGAATTTCAAAGGCACGATTCTAGAGCCAGCCAAGTCCCCGTGGAATCCTACAGGGATTTGGAAACAGAACGGCTTTCTGAAAGATTTCGCTTGAACTAGATTCAGGCTCCTCTGTGTCTCGTGATGTACTGATATAAATGCATTTGTATTTTGCAGCGTGCATCCTCTGAAGTATTTTATAAGGCTGATCAGTGAGATATTAACAGTGGCTACACCTCTAGGAAGATTATGGTTTACTTTTTTTCTTATCTCTATTTTCACATGTTCTACTATAGACATGAAATAACTGTGCAATAAAAATAATAAACTGAAAAAAAAAAAAAGATAGCTACAAGGTAATAGTGGCCTCTGTGAAGATGCCAAAGGCAAATACCTCTTTTTTTCCCCCTCAATCATGACTCAGAATCTTAGAAAAACAAGACGAATCTGAATCCGAGTGCAATCAATGGACAGAAGAGATAAAGCACTACTGGCTTTGTGAACAGGAGCCAAGAAGCACCAGGCAGTCCATGGAAGATTTACCCTCATGGAAAAATCTTTCTGCAGCCCTGAAACAAATATGTCAAAGTTTGGGGGAACAGAGGAGTGTAGGACAGGCACTACAGGCCCCTAGAAATGCCCGCTCAAGCCCCAGGGCCCACAGGCAGAAATGCTCATCAGATCGTCACCATCTGGAACTTGCTCAAATTTTAACTCCATCAAACACCCGTAAGTTCCCTGTTCCTGGTCCATAGCTACTAAGATGCTGGTTGGTCCTTTCTCACACCTGTCATTCCACGGTATCCTACTCTCATTCCCAAAGGGGAAAACAAGATCCGACAGACTAAAAAAAATGATGATAAACCTGCAAAGTTCTCAGTTACTGCGGCACAAGTACGAGTAGATCAGTGGGATCATCCGGACCCACCTCCTTCCCCATCCTCTCTTCCTGCACACGAGTCCCATCCCAGAAACTGACCAGCAGGGGCAACATTTTTCACTCCTGAAGTGCCTGACTCAAATGTCCACAGTCACGGATGAACTGGGCTTTACAGCTTGAACCGTTCCAAAGACACCGCACTGACTGGAAGAAGTGTCCCAGACGACAAATTCCACTGCCCCAAGAAAGGAGAAAGAACAGAGAAAGGACAGGGAAGGTGACGTTCAAGTGTTCTTTCACTGGAGAACTTCGTAAAGATTTGCATCGTGCCATCCCCACGGCCGCCGTTAACCACAGGCTTCATACTTAACACCTGCACATTAGTCCAGAACTTTAAAATACTTCATTCACTCAGAGAGGCGCCCTCCTTCCCAAAATAAACAAAAAAAACAACTGGGAGTCCTCGTAACACTGGTAGAAGAGTAAAATGATTAAAAAGAAAAATCTGGGAAGCACTCTGGAAATTGTCATCATGAGCCTTAAAAATACTCATTTGAAGCTGGATGTGGTGTCACATGGCTGTATTCCCAGCAACTTGGGACGATTGCTTGAGCCCAGGAGTTTGAGGCCAGCCTGGGCAACACAGCAAGACCCCATCTCTACAAAAAAAAAAAAAAATGAAGAAGAAGAAGAGAAAATATTCATTCAATTTGACCCATGGGATTTACTGACAGCCTCACAACAGCCCTGCTGTGTGGTTCCCCGTCACAGACGTGGACTCCAGGACTCATGTGCTCCACTGAGGCACTCACACCTCTCCCTGGGGACACAGGCCACCGTCTTGCCCAGCACTGGCAGCACAGTGCCAGCCCACTCAAAAACACCTGCTGAATTCACGAACCCAATCATACCACTAACAATAGTGCCTCTTTAGCTGCTGGGAGGATTAAATGAGATAATACCCAGAAAACACTTCAAATAGGGCCTGATGCACACTCAGTGCTCTAGGCCAGTTAGCTATAGTTATCTTTCATGAATGAGACTGCAACTGACTCATTTTCCTTTTCATTTTTTGAGACAGAGTCTCATTCTGTTGCCCAGGCTAGAGTGCCAAGGTGTCAGCCTAGCTCAGAGCAACCTCCAACTCCTGGGCTCAAGCGATCCTTCTGCCTCAGCCTCCAGAGTAGCTGGGACTATAGGCATGCACCATCATGCCTGGCTAATTTTTTCTATATATATTTTTAGTTGGACAATGAATTTCTTTTCTATTTTTAGTAGAGACAGGGTCTCGCTCTTGCTCAGGCTGGTTTCGAACTCCTAACCTTGAATGATCCTCCCGCCTCAGCCTCCCAGAGTGCTAGGATTATAGGCGTGAGCCACCGTGCCTGGCCCTAATTTTCCTTTTTATATTTTTCTAAAATTTCCTAGTTTCCTATACCAAATAAAAATTACTTCTATAATCAGAACAAAATTTGGGGGGTTGTGGGGAGGAAAAAGGCCAAAATGTTAATAGATCAGTGAAACAGAGGCCTGTGTCTGAATCACACTCGAGTCAGGGGGACAAAGGACATGAGACTATTTTCACGCTGGGTGAGTCCTCTGCATACGCACATTCGGAGGGTGTTCCTGTGATACGACCCCCTAAGCAGGAAAGCAATCAGGAGCTTGTTATAGACAAACACCAAAGAGGCAACCGCACTACCAAGCCCTGTGCTCATGAACATAGTGTCAAACGAATCCTTTTGGTTTTAGCAATAGAATATGCCTAGATATGAACAGCAACTTAAAAGTACGCAGTTCATTGGACCTCATCAGAGTTAAAACGTTTGTGTTTCAAAAGACACCATCAAAAAAGTAAAAAGGTAACCCTCAGAATGGGAGAAAATATTTGCAAATTATATATCTGACAAGGCACTTGTATCTAGAATATATAAAGAACTCTTAAAACTCAACAACAAAAGACAAATAAACCAATTAAAAATGGGCGAAGGATATGGATAGACATTTCTCCGAAGCAAATGATACCAAAGGCCAATAAGCACATAAAAAAGATGCTCAACATCTTTAGCCATCAGGGAAATGCAAATCAAAATCACAAGATACCAGTTCATACCCACTAGGATGTCTAGAATCAAAAGGACTGACAATAACAAGTATTGGCCAAGATGAAGGGAAATTGGAACCCTCATACACTGCTGATAGGTATGTAAAATGGTACAGCCACTTTGGAAAACGTCTGGCAGTTCCTCAAAAGGTTAAACACAGAGTGGTTACTTATGACCCTTCCATCTCATGCCTAGGTATGTACCCAAAAGAAACGGAAACCTACAGCCACTGAAAAACTTGTACACAGACGTTCATAACAGCATTATCCATAATAGCCAAAAGATGAAAACCACCCAAATGTCCATTCACTGGTGAATGGACAAGCAAAATGGAGAATATTCATAAATGGAATATTATTGAGCCATCTTAAAAAGGAATGAAGTCTTGCAAACAGTACACTAAGTGCAAGAAGCCAGCCACGAAGGGCCATTTATCATGTGGCTCCAGTTGTATGCAACGTCCACAGTGGGCAAATCCAGAGAGACAGAAAGTAGATTAGCGTTTGCTTAGGACTAGAGGAAAAAGAGGAAAAGAAAGGGGTCTATGGGAAAAGTGGGTGTGCGGTTTCCTTTTGGGGTGACGAAAATATTCTAAAATCGATTGTGGTGCTGGTTATATAACTCTGTGAACATACTGAAAAACCACTGAACTCTATACTTTAAATGGGTGGACTGTACAGAATTGAAATAATTTAAATTTAAAATTTAAATCAAGCTTTTATTTAAATGCTTTACATTTTCAAATTTTATTTATGTTTATAAAATTTAAATTTTATTTAAAATTATAAAAATTTTTTTAAAAAGTTATGTGGTTTTGGCCAGGCGCGGCGGCTCACGCCTGTAATCCTAGCACTCTGGGAGGCCGAGGCGGGAGGATCGCTCAAGGTCAGGAGTTCGAGACCAGCCTGAGCAAGAGCGAGACCCCCGTCTCTACTAAAAATAGAAAGAAATTAATCGGCCAACTAAAAATATATATAAAAAATTAGCAGGGC
>CAUYPO010078854.1:0-31498 GCA_963574435.1 Cheirogaleus major
ACAAACATAATGAGTAAGATGTGCAACGTATGGGGTGTGGTTATGCTTGAGGCTCTGCCTCGAGGGGGGAGGGGGGCGCGGGGAATATATATAACCGTAATATTTGTACCCCCATAATATGCTGAAATAAAAAAAAAAAAGGACTACTCAATGGATTAGAGCTGCTCTCAACTCCTACATGAACTCATCCAAGTTAAGTTTAGCACATAACATTCCCAAGGGCGGTTCAATTTTTATCATATAGGTGGCAGATGTTCATAACTTGACTTTAATCTTTGTGATAAATCACCTAGAATTATGATGCTTTAATTTTTCTAATTGGAAAGCAATAAAAACAATGGCTTAAAAATGCTCAGAGTAGGGGGAAAAATAAAACTTATCTTCAGTGTCTATTTATACAAGTTGATGCTTAATTTCAAATACTACTCTGAACTACTCTATTTTTACAATTAAGATATGGTCATTATATTGGCACAAAGAAGTCATAGGAATTTGTACAATGTAAATAAAGCAATTCCATGAGTTGAAAATTTTTGAAGTTGGGAGATGGCTATATGGGAAGTCATAATGCTATTCCCTCTACTTTATAAAAGTTGAAAATTTTCTCAATGAAAAGTTAAAAAATTTAAGTATCAAATTGGGCTCTGGGTAGTTACCAAAGTAAGAGAAAACAAAACAAAATACCACCAGAATTTCTACATTACTACTTCCAGCCACTGTTCCCCTATTGACAAATAATTTCCCATTCAGGGTTTTGTTTGTTTTATATTGATGAATTTAAACTATAAGTAGTCCATTTCCCAACAGTTAAAGAACAGTAAGTAGTTCACATTGGGGTATTTATTAATCCTTTGTAATATAAATTAATGTAAACCAAGTGATAGCATTTTAAAGAGTATTAACAATTATTAAAAATGGGAAAACTGTTTTATAAATTAAATATAGAAAAAATATTTAAAAAGAAAAATATGAAAAATAGGATAGCTAACTGGAATAATTCTTGAAGAAACTTATAGTAATAAAGAAAAATCACAACATTATGTTGTTACACAAATATTTGTTTAACTTATTTGTAGATATCTCACTTTGTTTTTAATTCATTTAAGTACGAACCTATGTACCTACTTCCACTTAGTGCTATTATTAATACTAGAGTGGGAGGAGTATTTGTTTGATTCTATGTATTATTTTCTGGCAAATTTTTTCATCACTGATATATTTAAGTGACCATCATAAAGTGACTGCATCATCTGTTATTTGTTGCCCAGAAAATGTAGTCCTTGAACAGCTGTATTCATTTAAATTCATATTTATTTTGTAACCTCACCTCTGAAATATGGAAGATTATTTTCATAGAAATTTTATTTAGCAATTATCAGCTATAATTTCTGGAATGCTTTGTTTATATATACCATAATAAAATATATTATAAGTAAATAAGTAACCTGCTTCCTAAAAAGTGATCTTACCTACCAAACATCCCTAAGTTTACATTTTATAAACTGTAGTTGGACTTTGAAGACTGCCCCCTTTTCAAATTTCTGATTTTTCAACCACACCTGGACTCTGGGCAGTTTGGCAATTCTCAATCCCCTTTTCCTTTCTCCAAGACATCATTACAAATATTTAAAATTCTCCTCGAAGAACTTAGTTACTTCCCTCACCTCCAGAAGTAACCTTGCCTCCAAGAACACAGAGAAAAATAGCAGCTGATAAAGGGATAGTCCTTTATCATTCCATTTCTCATATCTAAACATATCCATGTTCTTCTGCCCAGCACGAGCCCACTGTGCTCTTCATCCTGTCATTTCCAAAACTTCCTGGATCTTGTTCAATCAACTGTACCCTTTCTAACTTGTACCTTCAACAACTTCCTCTATTTCTTACTTTATAAACATATCCAAATCTCTCCCATCTTGAAAAACTCCTTCTACTGACTAGTCATCTCTTCTTCCTTACCAAAAGACTTCATGAAAAAAAATCTACCCTCTTATCTTACTCTCATGTCTAAATAACAGTGTAACAAAAACACTACATTAACATGTTCAACCCACACAGAAACTCTATAAGTTAGGTTATTTTTTATCTCTATTTATAGAAGAGGAAACAAAGGCACAGAGAGGTAACTTGCTCAAAGTCACATAGCTAGTAAGTGGCAGCTAAGCCAACAGGTACCAGAGCCCAAGTTCTTTCTCACTATGCAATACTTCATTCCCAGGAGCTTGTCTGTTCACATTATTTTCATTATTATTATTTGATGATGATCTCTGCCATCAACTTATCCAATTTTGATTTCTCCCTTTTTAGTGTCGCTACTTCCTATTTTGAGATTCCTTAATCTCATTATCTCAAAAGACCTAGGCCCCTTCACTCTCCTCCCCTCCCTGCTCCTTTACACTACTACAAAACATGAATCTATCCATTTTGCTTCTTAACTTGCAAACCTTCAATGACTCCCCATTACTTACAAAGCGGGGTCTCCAAACCCCTCAGCAAGGCACATAGGCTTTTCACAGCAAGGCACATAGGCTTTTCACAACCTGCTCTCAAATTATTATCTTCTCACTCTTACCTCCTGCCACTACATATATATATATATATATATATATATATATATATATATGTACACACACACACATACACACACATAATCTCATCACACCAAATTATGAGTGGTATGTGCCATGTTTTGTCACATCCCAGTGCTCCATATAGAATGTTCTCAGTTTGGGAAGTCACCCATCTTCTCTTCTTGATGAATCATTACTCATCTGTATTTCCTCAACTGCCCATACAATCCCTTTCCCAGGTAAAATCCAATCTCTCTCTCCTCTTTTAAATTGTCACATTTGTTAAAACAAAACAAAAAAATCCAACTCTATCATCACAATATAACAATGTACTGTCATTAGTAATCTAGACTATGAGCTCTAAGAGACCTGGGTCATTTTCTCGTTGATATTTGTATCCAGCACCCCAAACAGAGCAGTCACTCAGAACACATTTGATGAATGAATGGACATAGCTCTTCTTTAATATTCAAAATCAATATGCCCTAGACATAGAAAGATAAATTAAAGCATCACATAAGATATCATAATATTAATTAATCATTATTTGCCTGTGAAAAAGCCTAAAAACTTAGCAATATATAGAAGATATTTTTTGTTTAAGTGCCAGTGAACAAAGAACTCTATCCTACACAAGCAATCTTTGAGAAAATAAAATACATGAAGGCAAAAAAAGAAATGTTAGGCCTATTTCCAAGCCACAAGACTTGAGCATGAACAGCCATCAAATTATAAATATTACAAAATATCCTCATGAACCATACAGTGAGGTGTTACCCTCAATAGTTTTCCCAGCTACCTTAATTCCTACATGTATAAAGTATTTTGGCACTGATATGACACAGCCATAGCATTTACCAAATTGTTTATCAAATTATATTTATAAATCACAAAGGCATGAGCTTGCAAGCTCAACTGCCTACAAGAGTGAGGTGGACTGAAGCTGTCTCAACCAGCCTCAAGTGTGGGAAATGCATTGCTCAGTTTTGCTTGTAAGAGTAAAGGTAAACTGCATTAAGTAGATCATCAAAGAAAAATGCAACCAGAAAGCAATGCGATTTCCACTATGCTTTAAATGGTTGTTTCCTCTGCAGGCATTTCCTCCAATGCACAGGTTACAAAATAAGGTGATGAGAGGAATGCAAAGCAGTGCAAACAGAGCAGATTAATGATGAAATACCCAAGCAGTTTCGTTACTTAAGCTAAAATAAGGTCAATTAAATTTGTCATATTTCTTTAAAAACTGTTGAATATCTCATTGAAAGTTTTTTTCTAATTTATATTTAACTCCTAATGTCAACATTCTCTGACTGCATTTTATGTGAGTGGCCTTCAGTAATTCTGATCCTGAAGTCACTGCCTTGCTTATACTCTTGGTTCACACATGGACTAGTCTAAAGTTCAGAGTTCAAAAAAATTCAACCTCTAATACATGTAATGAAAAATTACACCTAAGTCCATCAGTAGAACACAAAAGCAACATTAATATTGCTGTTGTAGACTAAACAAAAGCAGGAGTCATCAGTCTTTAAAACTTTTACTGTTTTTCTAGCCTCAAACAGGAAAAGCATTTTGGAAATATAGGGCTCATTAAAGAAGCCCTTTAAACTACTGTTGGAACTCAGGATTTTTGCCCTGTAGGTGGAACTCTAAGCTGAGATTTAATGACCATTCTTATTTACACTTGTCAGTATTTTAAAATTTTATATTCTAAAAAGAACAGCTGACATCTGACATTGCAAAGTTTGACACTGCAAAGTTCACACACAGTATGTCAAATAACTGGCAAGCCCAACACACAAAAAGAGAAATGAAACTTTGATTTGTTAAGGAAAAAACTTATCATGTAAAGTTTACTTTTCTTCCTGTATCACTGAGTTTATATTTTTACCTTATGATTCATGGCCTAAAAATAGAATGAATTAAAAGTAATTAATTTGAAATAATACAAATATTAAATCACCAAAATACTTAAACAAAAACAAACCTCTAGGAATGTTTTCTTTAAAAAGATTTCGGAGCTTGAAAAAGAACTATTTACATGCTTTCTTGCATTAACAAGAGGGCAGGTAATAATGATGGCTTGTATGACAATATTGTCTTTGTTAGTTTTGCCCCAACAGAACTAAAGATTTCCTGATTACAACTCTGTAATTTAAGTCAACTGAAAAGATTTCTGGGGAAGGGAAACAAAGAGGAGTCTGAGTGCCAGCATTTAAGTGGACTATATTACCTAAGTTTACTTCTTCAGCATGGGACACTGTAAATAAGAGCGGCTCCTACTTCTACAGCCTATGGTAGGTCATGACCTGAACTCACTGTACTGGTGTAAAAGAGAAAGTTGTGCTGGAGCCTCTGATTTACATGCTTCTCTGCTTCACCTTCAGGATTCTGTAACCACATAGGGCCTTACAATGAAGTGTTCACTCTGTACTGTAGCTCATTGTCAAGATTTTTAAACAGTTGCTTTTTTATTGTAATGAGCCAATTATGAGCCAGTCACTCAAGCAGTCATTAACAATAGATTTTTTTAATTGCATTTTTAATGAATTTTATTTTGGATAAAAGCCCTTAAAAGTACCTATGGCAAAGGGTAATCATACATTGAATTAACAGCAAAATCTGTTTAATAATGACTTGTCTTTTATTTACTACAACAAAATAAATTCCAGTGAGAGCACTAAAAAAAATGACATTGTCAGGGAAAAAAGGTTGAGAGTGGGAGACAGAGTTGTATTCTACACTGCTAAAAAAAATTTAAATGAAAACATGCCTTTTTGCATTTAGTCATCTCCTTGCTTTTTCTTAATTTTAAAGTACAAATAAAATATTATCTATGAACATAGACTTCATTTATATTTAGAAAATAATCATATTTATTAATATGTGTAAGCTACTGATGATGCTTAATATAATTTTAAAAGAAGCAAAATTGAAAAGAAAAAGCAAGCAAATTTAATATACTAATTGTAAAGATGAATATACAGGTAAGATGTTAAAAGTTGTTTTTTAAACAAAACACTGTAGTGTAAAAATCTTCATTTACCTCAACATTTTTTTAGGTATGTATGAATAGAAATGTCCTTGCTGAAGATAAAAAGTAATCTCAATGAAAATATGAATGAGCATAGTTTGATCAGTCAGATATATAAATGTATCTTTTTAAGTTAATTGTTAAAACCTCATAAATTTATATTTCCAGGAACAGTGAAATAAAGATTCACATTAAAATTTTACCATAGAAACAAAACAGTTTAATTAAATTTTCAAAATAAAAAGTAAAAACTCCCTTAAAACATATATCTGTTTACACAGTATAATTCTGAATTACTTTAATTTGCTACTATTAAACCATAATTAAGAGTTCACTACCCAGTATGATTTAATAAATCATTAATTAGAAATTTTAAAGGATGCCTACTGATACTAAAAGAAAATTTTCTGTGGAGGTTAGACATGTCATACTCTGGTTGGGTTTTACAATTTTTAATCCATTAAAATTACTCATGGCAAAGAGAAAAATATACATATACATGTATATATACTTATACAAAAATGTATATACACTATATATATCTATATATATGTGTGTATATATATATATACACATAGGTATGTGTATGAGCAAAACTAGAAAAAAATTTTTTATTCCTAGAAAAAATGTCACTATACACACTGATTTTGTTAAGAAAAAAAAACTTTTTTGAACATACTAGGTTTTTAAACCCTTGTATTTTCTGCCTCAAGAATGGGCTGACTGAAAGCACCGGGCTCCGCAGGAGGACTGTGCAGCCTCTGGTTAATTAATCTGCCGGCTGAATGACAGCGCGCCTAGGGGCATGGTGCTGGCATCCCACACAGGGTCCCAACGTGCTTTAAGCCTGGGATAGCTACATTCTGCACACCAAGACTTTGCCCAACAAATAGCAGAAAGGCCTTCAGAGTCCTCCTTCTTCTGTCTGAGACATTCCATTTAATTAATATAATCCCTCTTTATCTTAAAGTTTTAATAAATTTTGAGTCTGAGGCATAATCAACACATCTTAGACCTCTGAATGCAGTAACTAGTTAGTTGCTCTAATGCTTTTGTTGTGTACCCAAAAGGATTCTTTATGAGGTATAAAGAAAATGAAAGCAAAAAAATGTTATAACATGTTCAGAAATTTTCAAACATGCTACTTGATCTATTCAAAAAAAACATTTGTAAAACCCAATGTTTAAGAATTCAATTTAATGAATCTGTCGATTTCCATCTCACTGGGCTTAAAGTTTTTTTATAATATGAATGTACAAATCATACACCCACCCCAAAACACTTTGAAAATTACTAATACCCAATCTTGAGCAAGGTAAGGCTATTTTTTTAGCACTAGGATCCAAATGACATTCGCCTAATCCCTTTTACTGCCAGAACAAAATATCTTTCAAATCAAGATAAAATCGCTACATCATGAATGTTAATATCATTCTGAGAAAAATAATACCTTATGACTAGAAAAGACCATCCCTTTAGGGAGAAATGTTGTGTTAAAGTGGATTATTCTTTTAGTAGTATAATAGAATGGCTTCTACCTAGTCCCAGATGGAAAATCAAAATCTGCATTTAAATGGAAATATTTTAAAACAGATAGGACGAAAAGCTAAAAACCATAAGGAATACCTACTTCCTTATATTTTAAAAATCCAAAACGGCACGTGAGAACTTTTTGGGAAGGTTTTGGCTTTAAGATTTTGTTTGTATGTTTGTTTCATTTTTATGAAGAGCTTGCAGCACAATATAATTTCACAGTTTTGTGATTAACACATACTATTTGTGCGTATTATATCAAATTCACAAATCAGATCAAGAAGCTGAGCTGAACAATTTTTACTATTACAAGAAACAGATTTATGGCTTAAGTTTATGTAGAGTTAAGAATGAATCCTATTTTCTTCCTATTTTTAACTGTGCCATTTTATATGTAATTCTTACAAAGCAATAGCAGTTTGTCGAAATCAAATAAAATCAGAGTTTCTCCAGCATTGACTCAAATCACCACTATGGTTAGAGAAAAAAGAAAGCAAAATGCTTGGCAATATTATAACAACTGCTCTTTGCGACCTGAAAGATTATTTTCAGTTCTTCAATAGTTAGGGCAATTTTCTTAAATCCTGAAGGAGCCTGACAGCACTGCACATTTCTTAATGCCTGCATTTACTTTTACATTATAAAACAATAAAACAGCAGGATAATGCTCACGCAGTTTAGAGACTTGTAACATTACCACAAATAATTCTACTGTATTATGGCAAAACATAAGCTTTTTAAATGTAGGCTGACTAAAGAAAGGGCGATCTATATTCATTGAAAGTACATAGACAAATAAGACTGGAAATATAACTTAAATGCTATACCTAGTTCTAAAATAATAGTTGAAAAGGTTTGAAAAAGTAAAATCTATACTGGATGATTTTTTTGTCCTAAATTAAAATACAATTAATTTTCAAACATAGTGCTTACTGGCAAGGAAAAGGCTTTCCACCTTTCTTTCTTTGAGTTTATAATAGAGTGCTTCTTCTTTTGGAACCTTAGGAACTAGCAACGTTAGGTAATTTGATCATTTTTCCTAAACAATGTTGTAAATCAAGATACTTTACAACTACCAGCTTTAAAGATACAGGTGTTTTGATGCTGGTCACGTATTTGACTGTTGGACTGCAGGGCCAACCTGCAGAACTTGGTCATATCATTTCCTTTCTGAAACCAGCTCATCTTCTAGTCACTATGCAGATTCTTATATACATCCTTATTGTTGGAAGCTCTGTCCATTTTTGTACAGGAAACTATGGATCTCTTTATTTAAAAGACATAATGGACGTCTTATTTAAAAGCATAATAGGAGCAACAACTCCTGCATATGTATCTGCTAATTTTCTTACTTTCAATAGGTAATTCATTTCAATCCAGTTGTCTGAGATTCTCCTAGTGATAACCATAGGGATGAGAAAAAATGAAAGCATTTCCATGCAGTAACCTAGTTCTCAGATTTAACCCAGGTACTCCATCCCTGGTCCCATTTCCCCAGTCTACTCCCCACCCCTCACCTTCAGCCCCAAAACTCCCAGCAGAAAAGTTTTTCAACCATCAATGAGAGCTGATATACCATAAAATTCAATCACCAAAAATAAACTATCATACATGTCATCATTAGTCCACACTAAGTAGCAAACTAAATTAAGCAAGCTATATGTGGGGCCACCACAGAAGATGCAAGACTCATGGATCTTTTGAAGCACTATGGCTTAAAATCATCTAAATCATAGAAAACTGGGGAAGCATGGCAAATTAAATTTAAAAGAAAATATACATATTGCCTTTGCCCCACCTGAGTCAAAGCTTCAAGCATGTCCATCCGCAAACGGTGAGCACTGCACCCATATATGCAACCTAAACATTTGCACCCCTATAATATGCTGAAATAAAAAAGAAAAAAAAGAAAAAGTGAAAATATACTCCCTACAATCCTTGTAAAAGTTGAACTCACAGCTAATGTGTGAAGAAACTGACTTTTAAACCCAAATATTCCTGTTCTAAATAAATGACACTCTCCATTAGCAGGGAAGTGGAGTCCAAAACTTGACTACTCAAAGTGTGGTTTCAGACCAGGAGCAAGAACATTACCTGGGCACTTGTTAGAAAAATCTCAAGATCCACCCAGACCAACTGAATCAGAGCCTGATTTTTTCATAAGATCTCCAGATGATTTGTCTGCTCTGCATATTCAAGTTTAAGACTCTCTTAAGAGTTTATCTGGTTCTACCATTAATGCTTCATGGAGAGACATAAAACAGTGAAGGACAGAATAACCTGTACTCCTAAATATTACAAAGGACTATAACTTAAATAATGAAAGAGAAAAGTAAAACATAAGGATTTAAACTAGATCTAGATCCTGTAATCTTTGCTTTCAACATTTGAAAATTTAATTTATATGTGTACATGTATGTATATATCCATGTGAGAGATGAAAGAGAAAATGAAAGAAACATAAAATATTAATAGAATGCAAATGAGAAGAAAAAGAATAGGGGAAGAATGGAACCATGAGACTGTACATAGTGTGCATATGCAGACATGTTTATAGCTGAAAAGTAGAGGAAACAAAGTAAGAACCCAGCAGCTTGGAAAAGAGCAGCAACACCCCCTCTGAACAACATTCCCACACACTCCCACTTACATATACACAGCAAGTCAGTGTGGTAGCAGAGTTTTCATATCATTACCAAGAAACTAATAAGAAATTAGCATTAAAAAAAGTGTCACAGAGCCAGTATTCCCTAACTGCATTAAAAATACAAGAAAACATGGAAAGAATTAGTTCTGAGAAAGTAAAGAGACCAATGGCAAAAGGTTGTTATAATACCAAGATGGTGGTGTAATACTCTTTTTCAAAGTCTAAATAATCATTTAGTAATAATTACCACAATATAAACATTTGTTTTATTCTTACAATGAACCATTATAATACTAAAGCCAATAACTAAATTTAAAATACTAGCACCATAGTTTTGTTTGTTTTTAATGCTATAATAGAAATTGCCAACATTAATAATACAAGTTCATGAAAAAACAAGGGAAGCATAAAATATTTTGTATGGGATATTTAGTGGATGTAAAGTAATGGTTTAAACCTACAGTAATAATATGTACAGTGTGAAATAGGCCTAAAATATTACATGTTTGATATAAAAAATATGCCCAAAATGATTAATCTGTGATTATATCAACAATCTAGCACCTTTCATTTACTAAGAGAGAAAATTAGAAATAATTTCTAAAGGCTGCCAAACTTGATGATGCCAATAGAAAATAAGGCAGTTGACATCCAGGAGGAGAACAGTGTGGCTAGTTAAAAAATGGAACCTAGTGGAAAAAGTAAGTTATAATTAACATTGCATCTGTAATTGTTTAAAAATAACATATATGTGTCTATACCTATATCGGTATTTATCTACATGGCATATTTTTAGTATACAGTATATGAAACTCCAGCCCACTTTGCAGCTCATCATTTATTGACTATAGCCCCATTAAATCACTGAAAACTGACTTCTCAAAATAATGGGAAAAATTACCCTATGCCTTGCATTACATGACTGAGCTGACCTAACACATATCTCTTTGGTTTTGTTCCAAGAGTAAAATACTGTCAAATATGAGCAAAATGTCACTCCCAGCTTGTATTCACCAAACGCCAGGAACTATAAAAACAGAATTCCAAGTTAAGGTTTTAGATACATTAAACAAAGACTTAGAATTTCAAAATATAAATAATGAATGCATAAACAGGTATATTATTTATGGAAATCAATTAGGCAATATGTATCAATGGCCTTAGAAATTATTAGATCAATTTTAATAGATTACTTTGATCTATTAATTCTACATCTGGAAACCTATACTAAGGAATTAATTTTTAAAATGTAGACAATAATTTATGTACCTATGTCAAAGTAATATTATTTATAGTAAAAATTAGATTCAACCTAATTTACAAAATTAGGAAATCATTAAGGAAATTATTATACAGCCACAAGATAGAATATTAAGTAGCCATTAAATTATGTTTTTGAAGAGGTTTTAATGGCATGGAAAAATGCTCCTGATATATTAAGTTAAAAAAAAAGCAAGGTACAAATTACTACACACACACACACAGGGGTGTGTATTATCTGTGTGTTAAATATATGTGTATGTACAGAAATATGTCAAAATGGTAATTCTGATTGAATTTTGAGCAATACCTTCATTCTTTTCATACCTTTATGTCTGTAGTTTAAAAAAAATAATTGTTCTAAGTATCAAACAAAATTAGGAAATAATTTAGATAATAAAAAAAAAGGCACGAAGAATAAGGGTGAGGACTACGCAAGGTTACAAAGAAACTACACCACTGAATAAATAAATTGTGTGCATCTACAAGAGAAGTAAAAAACACTTAGTCCCAGAAGATGCCCTTTCTTCAGACTACCTGGAGAGTAGAAGATAGATGATAAAATCTCAAAAAAGAAAAAAGTAAAAAATCATAATTATTATGAAATAAAGTAATGCAGAAAAGTCATATCTACTATAGTCTAGTAACTAGACATAGAAAGAAAAAGGGACATCATCTAATGCCAACATTATTTTTACTATGCAAAAGTATGAAATGCAGTAAACAATTTAAGAAAATAAATTATAACAGCATTTACTTTTTCCAGGCTTATTCAAAGTCTTAGGTTGACTACAGTGAAAGAAACTAATTACTACCAAATCATAAGAAAACAAACTTTATAGATCCTAATTTTGTTTTCTGAAAAGTTGACAAGTACGAAGACTGTTCTTTTCTTTTCCCAAACACAGTTAAAATATATTTTTAAACTGTCCAGATAATGAACATTATATACTCAAATATGTGCATAATTCCCAAGCTATGTACTTTTATTAGGCAATATTTTAGCTACTATGTTAATTATTAACAATAATTTGTAACTTACATTTTTCCCTTAACTTTTCATAAAAGATTTTTTCTTGGTTGTAAATGCTTCCTAATCATTTGTATTTCAGACTGCTTGATTGATCAATTGTTTCTAAGTCAATAAAAACAAGGAGTAAAGGGTAGGAAACTTTATAGTTACACTAAATCTGTTATACAAAAGAGGGAATTCAGTGAATAGCAGTGATTCGTTTATATAGTAGGGACTCAGTAATTATCAATTAACCATAGGCAAAACAAAAAAAAAAATCAATATAAGTTTGGTATCTTATAACTATGAAAAACCTTCACAAACTAGTTTTACCTATTATATAACATGGCTTTGGCTAAAATATACACAAGTAACAGTCTGAGAAGAAACCTTATACAACATAGCATAAAACAGCCACTTAAAGCTAAAGACAAAATGTCTAAGTATAAATACTCAAGAACTCCATCTAAAAACAAGGTCCTTGATATTAGCCTAAAATTGAGGTTTATGCATTGTTACTTAGTCTTTGATCCAGTCTTTGATCCAGTTAATAACCTAAAGAATATCTGAAATATATGATAATAATTCCATATATAAAGAGGGATGTATGCTTTTCCAAAACAACTAATTTAAAAGACGAAAGTAAATAGTTTCTAATCCATGATCTCAGGATACACTGAATTGAAAGTCTGATTTAATTTTAGTTCTGAATTATGCTACTTCACTTTGGCAAATACCTTATAGTGTTATTGCAGTAGAATCACTGAAAAAACTACATCAACATGCAATTATCTGGTCTATACTGGGTAGGACCAGGAGAGGAAAACTTAACTAACTTCTGGGAGAATCTAAAGACTCTATGAATAAACTGGTTAAGAACTAATAAATTATTCCAAGGTATTAATCAAAATTATAAGCTACATCAAAAATCATAAGTATAATTCCCCAAACAGGCCCAGATAGAGCAATCTTAGCCTTAAAAAACATAGCATTTTTTTGATAACTGGAGAAACTCAGTAATACTGGTCAGACAAGGAAGTATGGAGACCCAATCATGAAAAAAGAGGAAAATTATCAGAATATGGAATATTTCTGAAAGAGCAATGAATTCATCACAAATAATAATTTTGATTAATATGTAGCAGTAACTTTCTGCCTTAAAACTCAAAAGTGCTAAGTCTTTGAGACAGGCACTGTGCTTTAATCATCTACATCTGTGCCTTTATTAGCTACATCTCTAGCACTTAGAAAAATGCCTGAAACATATCAAGATGAAAAAAATAAAATAAATGTATGTTAACATTCTACAACTTATATAGCATGTGTAAACATTGTAAATAATGGTTATGTTGTATGTGACTTCTCTGCACCTCTTTCACTCATCGTTTTATTGAAGCTCAAAGAAAAAACCGTATAGAACAAAATCATCTTAAAAAGTTTTTTCTCATATTGTGTTCTCATAAAACCTTTTCAAACTCTCAGTGATATGTTCATTTTTTGCCTGCAAAGCTTTCCTAGCTAAGAAGCTTTTAGTATGTAGTCACCTGAAAAACCCTTTAGAAAAATTGAATCTTGGAAAATATTCAATTAATTCTAACCTGTATCAAGCTAAAGCAAAGCCCAAAGCAGACATATTGAAATGCACAGCTTTGAGATCATATTCATTGGTTCCAAAGCAGCTGATATATTAAGTAATTTAGGACAAAATAAAGAGCAGCAGAATTTCCACCACACAATGCCTAAAGACACAGAAGAGCATAAAGAAGTTCAACAGATAAACCATAACGATAACAATTGTCTTAAGTTAGTTAAGTATGAACAATGCTCTATGGCCCTAACGCAAGAGAAAGTGTTTAACCTAATGATAAATAATAATGTAGTCATTAACATTTATTGATGTTTCCTATATGATCTATTCTACCTGGATTATCCCATTAAATGCTCATGATAACCCTATGATGTAGGTACTATTATTAGTCTTACTTTACAAATGTGAAAGCCAAGGTGTAGAGAAGTTAGCTAAACCAAGGTTATACCACGCAGTGGCGCCTAGAACAAAACCAAGTCCAACCCTAGTGGAGTCCCCACTTATCCTTCAAAGGCAAAAAACCCCAAAACAACAACAACAACAACAACAACAAAAAACCCACCAACATTTCTTGTTAAGTACAATAATGGTTTTCTTAAATATATCTATAATTGTGAAGATACTACTGGTATCATTAAAGGATGGAAATATACAGTGTAACAGGTTCTCAACCACTTTTTTTGGTCTCCAGACAATCACTTTTTTGGTCTCATTCATTAACGTGCAACGTAGTACCCATAATCACGACCCAGTGATGGAGCTGAGGAGGAAAGACCACCCAGATGATCCTGATATACCCCTAGGATGTGTTTGCCCCACCATGAGAATTCCACAGTATACATACCTAATACCTTTATTTGCAAGCAGTACTACTTCTGGCTCCACCCAAATCTTGCTTGTGGCTCCAAAAGATTTTTAAATAAAATGTATACTCAAAGACTTTGCCACATTTCTCTCATGAATACTCATGTGAAAAAAAAATCATCACATATTTCAATATCAACTCATAATGTAGAAAACTGAATTAATAAAAAATAATAGCATGCTATTTTTTCTCAGGTTTAATCTGTTTCATTCAGCAGCAGTAATGATCTCATCTCATATTCTACCACCTTGAAAAAATTTAAAGAAGGATTTTTTTTGAAGACTGCTATAAAATTATCATTGACATTTTAATTAAAAAAAGAAATGTATATAGAATAAACAGGACATTTCCTCTAGCAGTCTACAGTGGCTGCTCCATTGCTTCTTTGTACAGTCCTGGTAAATTATGCAGGCTCTCACCAGACAGAGCAGCTGTATTTCACTGTCTTCAGTAATGTAATCTACATTTATCACTATTTTAATTAAGTGGATTCTTAATTTGGTACTCTCATTGCAAAGAAAAAATACCTTATTCAATTATTTTTTTTTTGGTAGACAGCATCTTGTCAGTCCTGAAAGCCAGAATTTAATTTTAAACATGTTTCTTACTGCAACTGGTTATTATTTTAATAAGAACTATCATATTTAGTTATTAGGAGCTTGTTCATTTTCATGCTATCAACTTAAAACATGGGTTCCCTCTTTATAATGATAAAAAAAGATATTTTCACGGTCCTCAATTTTAACAAAAGTGATATACTAAAAATAACAGATTATATTTAAGGTTACTTGAAATCAATATGAAACACAAATAAGAACTTTACAAGAAAAGCAACACTTTACTGAATGTTGAGAAAATTTAATTTGCATTTCTTTGTGTAAGATTATTTTTATCATTAGGTCATCTGAAATGTCTGAATCTTTAAATCCACCATTGTGGAATACAACAGATTTTAGTCATCTTGTAGATAAGTTATGAATATTTTATTTTCCATTATTATTTGTAAATAAAAGTGTTTAATTTCTAAAAAATAAATTGATGAATTACACTAGTAGTGTACTTGTTTGAAATGGTTCATAGAGAACAATTATTTTAATATTATATGGCTATATAAAATTGTGCATTTTTATACATATGGTGTCTGAAATCTTACATATCAACAAGGGAAGGCCTGATGTTCTAAAAATTCTCTATTCAGCTCATGTTAATTGAGCATCTTTTATGTACCAGCTGCAGAATTAGGTGCTATGAATTCAAATCAAAGTAAGACAAAGCCCTTACACAAAAGGAGTGTGTGTGTGTACACATGTGCTTGCACACGCATGCACATACACACACACAGTACAGTATCAAGTCGCTTTTAAACTTTGTTCCTTCAAAGAGGAGGAACTCTCCACTTCAACCAGAAAAACTCCACTTTCATCTATTTTACACATCAGTCTTCCCTACAGCTGGTGAAGAAAGCAAAAGCCACTTATCTAGAACACATGAATAAGGGCTCTAAACTACTACTAAGAACCCATGTAAATGAAAAAGTATCCTCAGTATTTCCAGACACACTAAAGGAGAAAAATTAAACATTTCTGTTTTGGTGTTTTTTCAGAGCTTTATTTATCATCATTTTCTCATGTTGCCAAATTTTGGTTTACGGGTAAATGTCTATTAAAACAAAGTTTGTAAAGATGGCCTATTTTAAAAGTTTGAGAATGACGTCTGTAGGGAGTTGAAAGTTAATGCACTCTCATTTTGTTAGTCCTCATTACCAAGATGATGCTCCAACTTTCAGATTTACGTAAATCACCAGAAGTTGCCAGATAGGATTTTTTAAATCTGAAATGCATTAAATGTGTTCCAGATTTTATATCAGAACTTCCTCATATAAAACAAAGCCATTTACTTTCACACTGTGGTTTTAAAAACAAAGTTACCATTTGAGTTTCTATAATGATCTGGCTAATTTATATACATTATCTCCAATTCCTCACAAAAAGTTCAAAGGATCAGCTGTTTTTCCTCCCATTTTACAGACAAGAAAGTAGGCTCAGAGGTTAAGAAATGTGTTCAACATAATATAGTGAAAGTACGAACTGGGCCACGCACTTTTGACTAAAATACTTTCAGAAACAAAATAAACTCGATCCCTAAAATTTTGTTCTAATCACTTCTAAATATGATGTCTACTTTTATTATCAATAACTTCACATCTAGTTGTATTTTCAAGAAAAAATTTAGCCATCAATATATATAATAGAAAACCAAAAAAGAGAATGGAAATCTAAAATTTAAATCAATGCTAATGAATGACAAATACTTCAGTCATTGTGTAACTCTCTTGGTTTGAATTCAAATAACATCATGTACAAAGCCTGGTTACCTAATTCAGGAAAAGTAAAAGTTAAAGTTTTAGGCAGCCCACTCAGATTCTAATTAAATACAAGAAACAAGTATAAAGAAACTAAATTATTTTTTTAAAATACTCCTATTGGAGTTCAACTTCAAAAAGATATTTCATGAAGAGACAGTACAGCTTGTAAGATTCCATCTATCTCAAATTACTCTGATGAATGTCTGATAAAACTTGAGATTTACCATGGGGTAACAACAAGAGGTAGCCAATAATTCTAAATGAAAACTCAGAATGGTCTTTTGTTCTCTTTGTTTAGAGTAAAGCCGCTGGTGAAAAACAAGAATGTCTACTTAGGAAAAAGGGGTCTCTTGTCTGAGCAAAAATTAAACTTAAATATCCTGCTTCTTACCTGAATATTCCAATCATCTACAGCTATCTACTATTCATTAAAAGACTATAGAGGGCACTGTTGGATCAGCTTTGAAGCTTTACAATAGAAGCCTAAAAAAAGAAAACTGTCTATAAGGTATAATTTCTCTAAAGGGTCAAATGCATGGAAATCTACTAAGCCTTAATATAAAGGGAAAAAAAAATCCAAATGTATGTTTTTCTAAAATAGGCCGGACTTCAATGGGGGAAAAATTTAACAAAAACAACTGTCAAATTGAGAACATAGCACTGCACACATTTTGCATTTCCTTTTGTAGTGCTTTCATGAGAAAGGTAACTAATCATATCACCTCCTTATCCATTGGAAACAGCACCCCATTGCAGAATTCTCTTCACAATCAATAGCAAAATAAATGTGGCACCTCATGCAATCCTTCTATAATTCTATCAACAGAAAGAATGCAGTCTGTTTGCATACTTTTGTGTAAAAGGCCAATTCCATTTGTCCCCTCGTTGGGTAAAATGACAGCTACAGATCAATCACTTTCACATGAAAGTAAACATACTGCAAAAAAAAAAACTGAAAACAAATCCTCGTCTTTTTTAAACATAATTTTATTGTACATAAAAACTCACAGCAAAATAGAAAAAGCAAGTTTTCCCTCACAGACATGCATTTCATGCTATTGTGCAATAGTACTAGGATGTAAAATAAATAAGTTATATACAACACTTACAAATCTTATAATTTCATATGGATAGCATTAAATTAAGCTTCCATATATTTTCTATTCTCTCACATCATTCCTATTACAATTCTTTGACACTAAATGCAATTAAGTACAGTGTTAAAGTTTCTTTTAATGTATATGTTTGCAGCGTATACAATAAGACTAATATATACAATATAAATCTTCTTATTATACAGCCACCTAATTTTTTCTACTTGTTTATTCACCAAAAATTTAAATTTTTACACTACAAATACTACAAAACTGTAAAGGGAAATTAAATTATCTCGTTTTGATAATTAAAAATCATGTCCTGAACAGCATGCTGAACCTCTGTTGAAACATGAACATTAGCTATGAGAATTATAACATCATGACCAAACCAATTAGAGATAATATGTAAAATAAGGAAGATATTCCATTAATGTATATCTAATCACACCACCACATCACATTAGATAAATCAACAGTTATTAATACCGTACTATCATAAAACTAAGGCCTCTAATAAAGAATCACAAATTCCCTAGAAAAACAGTATACAACTCATTTTGTCACTCTCAAACTTCCAGAGAGATTAGCACCTTCTCTGAAATCAAAGTGCAGAACTGTGAAAGTGTTAAAAATTCTTCAGTAATATGTCAACCCACTCATAAATCAAAAGAGGGGAAGGGGCTTTAGATGGTATATAGATTTCATTTTATTACAAAAGCCACAGTTTAACAACTTATTTTCAGCCAATAAAAGTCAAAAGTAAAGCATTGTTAAGGTGGCTAGTACTGACTCTAAAGCTTTAACTTATTAACTTAACAAAAATGCTACTTTAGCATTGCTCCCTTAAATTATTAATTTATGACTTTTACTAAGTCTCCTCCTGAGGCAAGGCAGTTTGTAGGTATGTTGAATGCATGTAAGTAAACAGAAAGCTTTTATAATAGTCTAATAATACACTAAACATAATGAAACAACCCTTTTTAATGAATGTTGAATACACAATCCTATGAACCAAGTTTATATAAATGGACTATATAATTTAAAGGATCTCAAGATCCTTTAGGAAGTAAATGCACGAATTCAGAAAAATTAAACACAAGCCTATTGCTTTTCATTGATCTGATAAAATAAATGTTTACAACAGAATTGAAGTGCTGCTGGGACCATGAAGAGTTGCATGCAGTTTTGAAGAAATATAAGAGAAAGAGTCATGAACTATGAGAAAATTTATTTTCAATATTGTTTTTCATCTACCCCAGGATGACTGCAAAAAAAAAAAAAAATTGAGGTAATATCTTTTTAATATTTAGGATATTTAACTACATATTTTAGTATACTATTAGAAACATAGCATATTAAAATCAATATTACTTAACTTTAATTTATGCAAAGCTTGATTTTGAGCAATAGTTGCTAAAAGGATGCAGCACTGTTAATTCACATATAAGCATTTTACTGAACTACATTATATAATAGCAGTGCTCCTAAAGGAGTATAAAAAGCGAAGTGATTAGCAGTCATTACTGTTAATTAGTGCTCACATTCCTTGGGATGAATCTCCTTTAAGTTGAATACATGGAAAGTTTATTTTTGAAGATTTGCCAAATCTGGCCTAGG
The DNA here is from genome assembly GCA_963574435.1 of Cheirogaleus major. Classification (NCBI taxonomy): domain Eukaryota; kingdom Metazoa; phylum Chordata; class Mammalia; order Primates; family Cheirogaleidae; genus Cheirogaleus; species Cheirogaleus major. The sequence continues at coordinate 19,589 of CAUYPO010078854.1, forward strand.
TAAGTATCTGGCTAAGCCGTCAACTACCAGTAAGTAGAATGAAAAACAGGGACAGATCAGCATCCAATTAGTATGTCTAAGTTTTTAAACAGGAAAAGGGTTGAGGGGAATGAGTAAAACTGGAAACTCATACTTCACATTCTGCAATCTCACTGATAAAAGGAGGAAATGTGTGTTTATCAAACTTGCTGTGAGTGCACAGTTCATTTGGAGTCCTGTAAACATCGCCTGGCTGCCCACTTCCAAATGCATGTGAAAATCTTGAAGATTCAGAGCATCATATTCAGCAAGCAAGGTCACTCTAGTGATGCCCTGGAAATGGGAAATTAGGAAAACGTGGTAATCAGAGGTTTAGTACTGACCAGAAAAAGCCCTGAGGCTGGCTTACCATCTTTCACCACCAGTCAGGCTGTCTCTGCTTATTCAGTATTAACACAACAGGACTGTGGGTGAATGAAAATAACTCCACACACCTAACTGGGGCATTGGCTTTCTTGTTTAAAAAACGATAGGCATTTGTCACAGCAAGAAAATAAAATAAAAAAATAAAATCTCTCACACACAGCTTTCAAGAACTAGCTCTGAAAGAAAAACAGGCTCCTCATGAACCTTCAGAAGGGGGAATGGCTGACATCCTGTTGATTATCAGGTTTCTTTTCCCTCAATACCATTCAGTGCATTTTTAAATACAAGCCATATCTTCAACAAAGAAGCTTCAAAAGCAATACATGCTTGTTAGAGAAAAAAATCAAAAACTTCAAATGTGCAAAAATTATACAAACACTCTTAATTCTGTCCATATACAGACTTAAAATATATCCTTCAGATATTTTTCTATGCACATACTTATACAAATACAGTTTATAATAATGTTATACTATACAGTATATTTGGCAATCTTTTTCTTTCTCTTAATAAAACACACAGATGTATTTCTGCAACTTCATTTGTAATGCCATAGAGTATTCCACTGTATGGATTCACCATAATTTAGCTTTCCAATCATTTTTAAATCAAGTATACTTTAAATTATTTCCTTAGTATAAATTTCCCAAAATGGAAATGCTTGGTAAAGAGGGAGTGTATTTTTCCTATCTGATGAGTTCTGCCAAATTACCCTCTGGAAAGGTTGAACCAATTTATAGGGCTGCTGGAAGCACAAAGGGTACCTGTTTCCCCCAAACCAGTATCATTTCTTATCCCTGCCGAAGTGATTCCTTGCATTTTTGAGTTAGTGAGGTCAAATATTTTTTGGTTATTATGAATTTCTTTCTCTGTAAAATGCCTGTTCATATCCTTAGCCCATATCTCTATTTGGAAACATGCTTTCAAAGACCCCAAAAATAGTGAGGGATTTCTTACTAAATGCTAATCTCACCAATTAGAGATTATTTTAAAGAGGCAATGGTAACTACATGGACATTTAAAGACCCTACTAGGGTTGGTAAATTTACATTAACCTATTTTACAACATATATAATAGAAGAGGACTCCCAGCCTACTCAAAAAGAAAAACAAAAATTGGTCGGGCATGGTGGCTCACACCTGTGATCCTAGCACTCTGGGAGGCCGAGGCGGGTGGATCGCTCAAGGTCAGGAGTTCGAAACCAGCCTGAGCAAGAGCAAGACCCTGCCTCTACTAAAAATAGAAAGAAATTAATTGGCCAATTAAAAATATATAGGAAAAAAATTAGCCAGGCATGGTGGTGCATGGTTGTAGTCCCAGCTACTCGGGAAGCTGAGGCAGGAGGATCACCTGAGCCCAGGAGTTTGAGGTTGCTGTGAGCTAGGCTGACGCCATGGCACTCTAGCCTAGGCAACAGAGTGAGACTCTATCTCGAAAAAAAAAAAGAAAAACAAAAGTTAAAAACTGAACAAGATTGCAAATATCTCTCTGAAACTACCTTTGAAAAAAACCTAAGAAACTAAGCTGGCCTCATCAGCAATGTTTTATTGTTCTTGTCATCTTTTTTACTTTTTTGTCATTTCAGGGAACAATTCAGACATACTAAAAAAATTAGAATTGTTTTATTAGCTGTTTTGCTAAGTCAAGAAAGGAGACTATAACTATGGATAACAGACAAGTTCCTCATACTACTATCTTGGATCAAGAACTTAATCAAAATATGTCATTCTTCAGAAAAGTACTAAGTGTCAGAAAAAAATGAAAAATGGCCCCTTTCTCTCATCCAAATCATTTCAATTTAGGGCCTCTTCTCACAGAACCAAGAAACTGACCAAGTAGCTAAATATACTAATATATACATCTTCAGAAGCACGTTTAGATTAGAATGTAATTTCAAACTACAGATCATGTTTTTTTCTTTTTCACAAACCATAGTTTAAAAACATGCAAAGTTGTTACCTAGAACAGCACTTATCACAGTGTTATGAATCACTTTTTTTTTAATTTCCAAATTTTCAAAGATAGAAACCTTTGTAAAATATGGTAAAATGAATTACAAGAAGAATAAGAATTTTAAAAGATATCACCTATAAGGCAAAATTTTTATTATTAGAGTCAACAGATAAAATTACTCTTTCAAATTACTTTAAAAATTTCTAAATACTTATTTTTAATTTTTGTATATATCTTATTTTGGACCAATAACAAACACTTAATGGACTAGCCAGGCTAATCCTTAGACTATACTTTGAGTAGTTATGATCTAAAATTATTCTGAGAGTTCTGAAAAGAGATCAAACATAAATAGATTACTTTGATCACTGACTTAATAACCCCCTCTTATCAAACCATATGCCTGGTCCTCTGTCTTACTATCAATTCTACACCTGCCTTATTGGTCTACATATGTATTATATATGTATTGTAATACAGTAATATTGGCATGAATTTACACAAATGCAGTGCTGGGAGGCAGCAGAACATAGTGATTAAAAGTATATATTTTACCACTTTTTAGCTGTGTGATGTTGAATAGGTTATTTAACCTCTCTGTGTCTCAGTTCACTTTTCTGTAAAATAGGGATAATAAACCAGAGTTGATGTAAGAATAAAATTAGAATATATGTATAAAGAACTTATAATAATACCTGAAAGATATTGCTATATAAATAGCAATTATAATTACAGTAAGACAAAACTAATTGAAAAAAAATCACATGGCTCTGGGTTTTCCAAAAATCAACATAAATAGGAAACTAAAATGGGCTGTATAATTTACAGTGTTCATACAATAAATAGTGTCCAATACTTACAGTAAAGCAAAATTATTGCAAATACTAAGTCCTGAGAGAAATTTCACCTTGGATTGCCATAAAATTGAATGTGCCATATGAAATCCTCAGCAACCTCAGTAGAGCAATATATTTGCAAAAAATTCTGAAGACCTCTTATGGATACCATGATGAGCACTGAAGGGTATCCAAAGTCGAAAAATAGCCCCTTCCTTCAAGAGGTTATACACTTACAGGGAGAATATATTATATATGCAGATTATATAAAACAAGGCATAATATAATAACTACCCACAAAAGTAACTAAATGCAATAGAAATTTTAGAAAACAAAGCTACACTTGAGGAAATCAGGAGCAACTGCCTTTTGCATCCCTCTCTTTTCAACATAAAATCCAAAGGCCTATTTAGAACCAGCCATGTCCTAAACCTATTGCTGGTTCTATGGTCCCATCACTTTTTACCTGAAATTTTAATATGTTACTTTAGCCTCTCTTCTCTTTGGGATCTTAATATCTTTCTTGAGAAACACATAGCATATTCATTGTTCTCAGGTATGACCTCCACGTGACCCTTCAGTCATTGGAAACCCCAGAAGACCCTCTGATCTCATAGCACATAGCACAGTATGTGCTACAAACTCAGAAGACAACTAATTCTTGACTTAACTGGTCATGTATAGTCTCAGGCTACAAGGCTTTCTGACATTGATGGTCAAAAGTAGTTCTTAAACCTTTGGAAAGAACAGGCCACTGTGAGATTATGATAAAAATCGGGAGCTCTCCCTAGAAAAATTTACACATGCAAAAGATTTGTACAAAATTTTGAAGAATTCAAGAATAACTCTCCCTTCTAGATTAAAAAGTCCTGTCTTAAAGTATCACATTATTCTATATTGATGTCCACTAAGTCTGATTCTTATTTGTTTCCCGTGATCAAGTGCAGGATATGTGACCACTCAAAATCAGAAGAACGTGGATAAGGGCAAAAGAAGTCACAAAAATGGCTAGAGACCAATAAAAATGTATAAAGGAGTTAAATTATGAAAGTCTAAAGTGGGAAGACCATGGGTTATTTATTAAATGATAATGGTTCTCCCTTCCCATCTCTCTGTAAAATTACTACCTAGGAAAGAGTTCGTAAGGAATTGGCCTTAAAATAAACCACAGGCCATTTCAATGGCTCTAGAACCAGTACTATAGAATTGGTGAGAATTCTCCACAAGAAAGAGAAATAATTTGTCAATGTATTTTTATAGATGTCTATGAGGATTAATATTAACTTAATTTTGTCAAAGTTATATAGGCTTAACTTTGCTAAGTTTAATTTAATAACTCCTCATTGAGCACCCACTGTGTGCAAGTACACAGTGACCACATGGCTCAGCACTGTAGATACTATAAATAAGTATAGTAAAATTCTGCTGGTGCGGAGAGGTAATTGCTTTTACGTACAGGAGCATACATAATAGCACCATTCTGCTGCCTCAGCACATTCAAAGATCCATTTTTTAAATCTCTAATTCTTCATATACTCTTTGAAAAGTCTAAATTTTCTAAACTTGGTTCATCTAACTTTCAAATGGAAGTTCTTGCTTCAGGCTTTTTACAAATGAGTTACTAGAAAATATACTACTTAGATTTTAAAGATAAGCATGGAGTTAAATCCTAAAAGAACATGCCAAAATTAATTTTAATGGAAAGAAATCATCTATTAATATTAAATTAGAACCTCTGTCAACTTTAGGATCACTTCTTTACCTCCTTTTGAAATGGTTCATGCCTCAGTTTACTCAGAGGAAACTAGATAGAAAATATTTTTTTAACTCCCCACTAGATAGAAAATACTAACTCTACATGTGTTTTGGAAGGCTGAATTATCTGAATGAAAAAGTCTAAAAAAGATCCCAAAATTATAGGCAAAAAATTGTAGAAGGATAAATTCAATCCAATCTATAATATAAATTTGCCCCCATTAAATCCTCTTTCACAATTTGAACGATAGCCATTCTTTTTCTTCTCTGCATTAACTTACTAATAAAGTCAAGAAGAATTGCACTCATCTCAATGCCCACTTGCAGCTACTACGGAATATTAATATACTAATGAAACTTTGTATGCAATAAAAAAATGACTTGGCTTAACTTTACTGGATTATTTTGAAGCTACGGTATTAGGAAGAAGACAGGCCTGAGACTAACATAAGGTACACAGGCTAAGAAAAAAAAAACAAAACTAATTTATATAGCATCTTTATTCCTAGAAACCCAAAGAGGCTCACGTATATGTTCTCATGTGGCCTCAAAACAGATAAATAAGATAAGAGGAGAGATATATCTACATTTTATAGATGGAAAGACTGAATTTCAGAGGAGTAGAGTTTATGACAATGCCTATTATGTCCAGGATTTGTATGGAATATCACAAGAAATAAAAAAGAATAAAATACAATCCCTACTCAAGTTACCCTACTCCTCAAGATACTATATTCTTTAAACAAAAACAAACAAAACTCCACAATATAGATTTTTTAAAAATAGTAGCTTTGTATATCAAGATATTATTTATTAATAATTAACTTGTTTTTTGAAACAGGGTCTCACTCTATTGCCCAGGGTAGAGCGCAGTGGCATCACCATAGCTCAGTGCAACCTCAAACACCTGGCCTCAAGCAATCCTCCCGCCTCAGCCTCCCAAAGTGCTAGGATTACAGGCGTGACTTATGGCATCCAACCACTATAACAAAACAGATTAAGTACTATTAGGGAGTTACAGTGTTATATGAAAGTTCAAGGAAGGAAGATACCACATTCAGTGGGGGTGAATCAAGGGAGATATCAAGGAGATGCCATATAAAAGAACGACTTGGAAAAGAGAGGTTATTTCTGACTAGAACATGTAGGCAAGTCATAGACCACGTGGGAAAGAATGAGCTCTGACAATAGTCTAATATAAGTGGAACACAAGTTCCATGTAGAAGAATCTTGGAAAAGACGAAAGATAAACTGAAGTCATATTGCAGAGCATCTAACAGATCAATGATAAACAATGAAGATTTTTGATTAAGAGAGTAATGTGATTTTATATTATGCTTGATTTACCAGTAAATATTTTTTCTGTGTAATTAATAATAATTTGAATCGCATCTACAAGGATTATTATTAAGTTAAAATATATTAATGTCATATTTTTATTTACTTCTGTGAGTCCACACTAGGTGCTTTTAAGAATAAGGACAAAATACTTTAATTGATGTATATTGCATATAATTTAATAAAGAAAATGTTAAATGTTCAATTTAAAAAATCACCAAGACCAAAATTTATTAAGAATTAATCTTGATTAAATGAACCTAGATTGATATGAGGCATCTTATATACCATCCTATACCAGATTAAAGAGATGACAAAGATAGGATGCTGTAAAATTTAATAAGACAATATTTTTAATATATAGCCATCATCATTCACTTTGATTATCAATATTGCTCAGCGAAAGCTGTATAAATTAACTGTGGAACTGTCAGTTTACAAGATACTTTATATAGACTGCTTGTCACTATTTATTCAAATATCATCATCAAGCCCTATCAGTCCATCTTCAATGTACCCCTTTGCCACTCTTCCAGTTCACGTCCTCAAAACCTTTCAGCTACCTAGTATCTTGGTTTTAAATTTGAACTCATCTACAGAGTTGTACTTCTCTAATCCATATCTTATATTATTAGTGGTTCAACCTGATGAACCATAGAACTTAATATGAGAAATATATACCATGTAACAGCCTAATGTACACATATGTGTGTATACACATTCACACATTACACAAAACAATAATTATCCTGACTATGAACAATATAGTCTATTTTATTCTAGTCTCTTTCATTAAAAATAAAAAATGACCTGTGACCCATTAAATTCACTTTAGAAAATACCACTTTAGGGGCTTTCCACTGCCCAAACAATACTTGACCTAAAGTTTAAGACTTTTATTTTTGGTTTCAATCAACCTTTACAGACTTATTTTCCACTATTTCTCAAACTGTAAATTCTAAATCAAATTGAACCACTCTCTATTTCCCTGATACATCTCATGATTTCCTATGCCCATGACTTTGGCTAAGCTCTGCCCTTTAATGAGCAACATTCTCCAATTCCTGCCTCTGTCAAAATCTAAACAACCTTCAAAGATTTCAAATATAACTTCCCCCATAAGGCCTCTTCTGATCCCCCCAAACAGGGGATTATTTATCTCCTCTGAATCCTCATAATCCTTCAGTTGTATACTCCAATGGCAAATGCACCTTGTATTAATTTCTCTGTGTGTCTTATCTCCTCTGGGTCTATAAAGGCACAGATTATGTCTCATACATCTTTTTACTTTCCAGTATTGGTACCTTATAAGCACTGAATTAATGCTTGCTTAATAAAAGACATAAGAAAAGTCTCTAAATGGTTAAGATCAAAACAAGAAATGTCAAGGTCAACTAAGATATTCATTTGATTCATTCAGTAATATTTCACATCAGCATGTCACAAAACAAGGCCTGATTAAATCATCTCTTAATAACAACAACAACAAAAAACTCACCTCTAAATATTTACTGATATCATTGCTCTTTACAACTATTTATGATTGAGGCACTACAAATTCGCTTATTGAAGATGTTCCCAATTCAAAAGGGAAAGCTGAAATAAAAAGATCAGTTCAAGATCTATAACATTATTGTGTGATTGCCAATAAAGTCCTGTGCTCCAAAAATATGTAATGACAACAATAAAGAAATAAAGCAATTCATACTTATTGATAACAAGTTTTAGTAATGTGTTCTCAGTCACTTAATGGAAAATAGAGCAAAAACAAGATATACTACATGTCTAGAAGTGAAGTAAAAAACTGTAGGACAGAAACATACACCTAGTATCTCAGACAACACAACTCCAGAAATAGACATCTACAAACGGTTTCTTTGGAAATAAATGGTAGCAAAAAAAATAAAAAATAAAAAGAAAGTCAATAGGACACAGACACCAGAAGTTGAAAAGCATAAAGAAAACAATTTGAATAAAAAGTCAAACATACCAAACACACTAAAATATAAAGAGTAGATGATAAGACAAGAAGAAATCTATTGTTTGTAGAAGAAAGGAATAGAGGATATAAAAGTAAGTCAATTGGTGAATTTATAGACAGGCACTGAATCAGATACACAGAAAGAGTATATATGAACATGTGTAATATATGCACACGATCATTTATACTAAGTGGAGAAAGTTCAAGGTTGAGGAGACAGAACAATAGTTTTGCCAAAATGAGAAAGTCATGTTTTCTAGACTTCAGGGAGAATTTATAGATGAAAACTCTGGACTCTGGACCTGTGATAAGTTTAGGAACTACAGTAATTGACAAGTATGGTCAAACACTTTATTTCCAGACAGATCTTCCATCATGTGCTTCCTCATGCATGCTTGACTTTATCATCTGAAAGGGCCAGATATGGCACAGCCTCAATAAAGCTGCACCTGGAAGTGAAAATGACACTGGTCTGTTCCAATGCCAGCTCTTCCTGCTTGGAGTCCAGAATCAATACTAGAAAAGCATTTCTTATGCCAAGGGACCAGGTTTAATGTCCAAAATCTTGGGAACTGACAGGGCTTGAGGCAAGCTGTGTAGTGCTGAAGAGCCAGGAGCAATCTGTACAGGGCTGTGTGCCTGTTTAATTAGCACTATGTCTGGGTCCTCCTTGAAAATCTTAAGTCCATCTTACATGTTTCTCCCACTCCAAATCCTCTGTATTTGCCTCAGAGCCACCCAACAATCTAGGGCTTTTCCCCAAGATCTGAAGTGAAAAGAAATGCACAAAGTAATTTTCCACCATAGTAAGGTTTTCTAAAATGCAGATGCCAAAAATAATTTTTAAAAGTGTCTGCTCTGCGTTATAAAATGCAGCTGGAAATGATTCTTGGTACAGTCAGTTAATGGTTACACTGCCAAATCCATAAGGATACCTTATTTTAAAAGCTTCCACTATGATGCCCATTCCATTTAAGCTTCTAAATAGAAAAACAAAAACAAAATGAATGTACCAGTGGTTTAACATCATATATTATAACAATTATGTGGCTCCTCTGCATTAGATAAATTATTAGATACAAATTAATTTGATAAATTTTGGACTAATTAATTTGTTCAACAATATTTTATTTTAAAATATATGACACCATATATGCCAGGAACTCTGCTAGGCATTAGAGATATAAAATTGAACAACACTGAGTATGTCTTTGAGGATCTCACAATCTAGCAAGAAAGACAGTCACATAAACAATCTTAATAATGCAGTGAGACCCACAGTAGAGGTACAGAAAAGTTGCCATGGAAGAGACAGGAAGAAAGTAAATTAAAGCAGGTTTCACAAAAGAGTATGAGGTAAGAAAGGGTTCTTCAGGAGAACAAAGCTGACAACAATGTGACAGAAGGGCTGGATGGAAGATAAGGCAATACTGAAGGTATGTTGATGAGGAAGAGACTATTACACAGTACAGATGAAAAACCAGTAATGGAGAGAATGAGATCAAAGCATCAGATTTTAGAAGTCAGAGAAGTATTATCAACAGGTTTGAAAGATCTAATGATGGTGGCTGAGGGGGTTAGAGTGTGGATAGGGACTGAGAAAAAGTGGAAGATTAGCAGTAAGGCCCATGTTTTGACTTGGGTGACAGGGTAAATGATGCTTGTAACTGAGGAAATACAGAAAATGAAACAAGTTTGTGTACTAAAATAATGAATAAATTTTGAACTTGTTGAGTTTACCATGCCTACAGGATATTATGGTAGAGAAATCATTAGCAACGGAATACACAGTTCCTGGACAATAAGCTCACTGCTGTGGCTCCAATGTCCTACTATTTTTGAAAGAAGAAGGAAGAGCAGGAGGGAGGGAGGAAGGAAGGAAAGATGAGAGTGAAGGAGGAAGGGACAGGGTAGATAGTGAAAGAAGAATGATCTAGGATGGTTTCCAAGTTTGTAAGCAGTTGAATCTATACATTTTCAGGAAATGTGTTGCTTTTTGCCCCCCTGCTACAGTTCACCCGTCTGCCAGCAACAACCTGATTTATATTTGGAGATCCACCCTTTCTTCACTCCTAGTAAACATAATCCCAGTATATCATGATTTCATCTCTCACTCCAGGAATGACATAGGATCTAGGACTGACCAATTAAATGAAGTCATCTTCTTCCAACAACTGGCTCATGAATGATAAAAGTCAGGCCAATGAATGACAATGAAACATAGATTTTCCTTTGAGCTATTTAAGAAGAAAACTGGAACTTTTCCTACTAGATTTGAACCAAGAAGAATGTAACTGGGAGCCATTCTCTAATTACAATGGTCCTGAGAATAGAGTAAATAGAAAGTAGAGACAAGAGAGAAACAGAAAAAACACAAAAAAACTAAACTTTGATTATATAATTTGTGTCTTATATCTAGTTTACTTGAAGTCAAATGTACCTTTAGATTACTGTCAACAATAATAAATAATAATTTTGATTTAAATTTAATTTTTCCTATTAAACTTATTTATTAAATAATATATTTATTATTAAAATGTTAACTTTTAAATTATTATTGTCAATAATAATAAACAGGAGGGAACCACCTATGAAAAAAGGATTTTAATTAATTTCTGGAGTCATAAAGCAGATGAAGAAGGAATGATGACTGATCGGTCAGCAGAGGAAGACATAATCTACAGTTTGCATGGAAGAGAATAAAGGCAAGAAAGGAACCAAGCCACGCTATACTGAACTCCAGGTATTAATAGGTGTGAGATGTGAGGGTGGGAAAACTCTAGAGTCAAAAGCATTCATAGTCAGCTTTCCTCTTATACTTAGATACAAACAGGCAACCAAGACAATTGAGAAAAGCCTACAACATGAAAAAGAAGAAAGCATAGGAAAAAAGATTACCACAGAAAACACTAAAATTGTGAGAAACAAAAAGATAACATCTAAATTCTCTTATTTGTGCTTTAAGAGAGATGTAGGGATGTTGCATCTGTAGAAAGAGAAACAGGCTGTTTTAAAATGGAACAATCAATGAACAGGAAAAGTTCTTGGCACTGAAAATATGATTGCTAAAATAAAAAATTTCAAGAAAGTAAGGAAATTTAAAAAGGATATCTCACACAATATACAACAAAAAGACACTGAGATGGAAAATATGTGAGAAAAGAAGGGCCATGAAGATTCAATATAGAAGGTATTATATCTGACCAATGAGAGTACCAGAAAAAGAGAATGGAGAAAATTAAAAGGAGCAAATTATCAAATAACTAGTGGAAGAGAATTTCCCAGATGTCAGATTGGACATCAAGGTTTTTCCCTCAGGGAAAAAAAAGGGGGAGTTACAGCAGTTTTAAGTCTCATATCCACACATCTCTCTATGCAGGAGAAAGAGCTTCTCTTCTGCCAACCACCCATAATTCTAGGCTGATTCTATTAGGACCAATATAGGTTAATAAAACCATCTCTGATCCAATCACTATAGCCAGAAGAATGTCATGTGGTGACTGGCTTTCACCTGGATTACATGTGTATCCCTGAACCATTAATGACAGAAAGGAGTTTTGCTACTCAATAGGGAGTTGTGGAAGGGATGCAGGAGAAGCAGCCTTCGACATTCAATACAGCATTACTGTGACATTTCAGTA